>CAKKOB020000023.1:0-52460 GCA_918844115.2 Phlebotomus perniciosus
GATTGAATATGAACTAATGCAATACATTTTACAAAAGATAGATGATAATAATTAGCCAATAATTTTAAAAAGTTTATTTAATATGGGGTGATGATCCGACCTTCAATTTGTCGATCCGACCTGCTACAACGATCCGCACTGCTTTTACCTTAGTTCTAATCGTTCTAATACACGGACGGAAGTTGCCTTTTCTGTCTTTTTTAATTCCTACAACTCCTCTCATGCAAAAAATTTACAAGTGGTGTACATTTTCTGTTCTCATAATCTCTTCACTTGTGCGATCAGCTGTACACTATGTAATAGAACTTTGATTGACATTATTGGCGTTAAATGTACAGCTTAATCGCGCCAACAGGTGTAGTAATTACAATAATTGAAAGAGAATCAATTAACCTTGCTTAGCATAATTCATGAAGACCTATTTCCTTATAAAAGAAATTCAAAAAGGAAATGATTTTCCAGAATTTTTGGAGAAATTGCCGCGGATACACATATTTTCTGCCAAGATGTTTCTTATAGTGAGAAAAGTGTTTGAATTATGTGAAAATCTCGACAAAAATTCCAGCCGTAAGTTTAAAAGTGAATATGCCGATAATATTCTGGATAAGTTATTTTAAATATCTTGCAGATCCTCTCTCCCAGTATCCAATTATCAAGAGTCCCCTCTCAATTATTGCCATTGCAACCCTTTACCTACTCTTTGTGTACAAATGGGGCCCCAGAATGATGATGGACAGGAAACCTTTCAATCTACAACGCACCATTATCGTTTACAATGCCGTGCAGGTGTTATTGAATGCTTACATCTTTATTGAATCCAGCCACATCTATCTACAGTTGTACAGCCTCAAATGCCAGCCCGTGGACTACAGTGTCACGCCAAAGACCCTGCGACTGGCGCGCGTGAGTTACATCTACTGCTTGACGAAGATCTTTGACTTCCTGGACACAGTATTCTTCGTGTTGCGGAAGAAGAACCAACAGGCCTCCTTCCTCCACAGTTATCATCACGCTGGAATGGCGGTTATTTGTGGCTGCCTGTATAAATTCTTCGCCAACAGTCACTTTATCCTCATGGGTATCGTTAACTCCTTCGTGCATGTCCTCATGTACTGCTACTACGAGCTGGCCGCTATCAATCCCAACTACAGGAACAACATCTGGTGGAAGAAGTACATCACACAACTGCAAATCTTCCAATTTGGCATAATTTTTCTCCATCTAACATCTGGCTTTGTGTCAGGCTGTGGTCTTCCGAAAATCCTCGTGGTCCTCCTCATGATCCAGACTCTCTTTATCACACTTATGTTTGGTGATTTCTACTACAAAAACTATATTAAGAAGCGCACAGTCCGAACTGATAAGAAATAATGAGTTAATCTTATAAATAATATTTATAAGAAGTCTCTATTTTCAGAGATTTTCTCTCTTCTCCCAATTGTCATCCATTTTCCTTGTGTAAACTTAGAAATTAAGGAATAAAAAATAGCTAAAATTCTTTAAAATCTATAATGGAATTTGAAGAGCATTCAAAGCATGCAAACATCCAGTTGCATTTTCATCTCAAAATGTGGACCACAAAAAATAAGTTACCTATAGGATTGGGAATGGAATAAGTTTTTTTTTAATTGACTAATTTGGAGTTCAAAAATAAAGATTAAAATTCAAATGATTTAAAATTCAAATTCTATTACTTCTTGAAATTGCAATAAGCCTTTGTTTCAAAGGACTTGGAATTAAGCTACAAAATATGCTAAACTTGAGTCCCAAGTAGGAAAAAAAATGGGGGTCAAAACTCATTTAAACACTCTCCTACACCTGTTTGACTTTTGACGTAAATCGCTTGTCCATATCAATTTAATTACCTATAATTTATGTGAATGTTCATTAATAAATATTAGCTCGGTCAAATACTTTTGTTAGTGCAAGGGTCAAGTCTTGTTTTATGAAAGAGTTTAATAAATTAAATATTAAATTTTAAGGACTTTATTAAATTGTGTCATAACACAAGACTTGACCCTATATGTATAGAGACTACAGACAGATGTTTAGACCCCCAAAAAATACCTCAAACAAGTTCATTGAGCTTTTTCCATAACTGGAATTAAACAAAGACATAAATTCTCATAAAATTCCCCTCTTTATGCCTTGAACTGATGTAGCAATCGTCCCTGAACTTGATGTCAATGTTCCCCATGAAAAGTGGCCATGGACTGTGAAGGGCGCATGTCTTTGCGCCATAGTATTTATGCATTATCTCCCCAAAAAGGGTGTGTAGAGGTGTTTCAGTGTTGTTTTTCTCCCAAATGTTTCTCCTCTCATAAGATAAATCCCTCCAAATTTTACCATCAAAATCAACCATTGATCCATCTCAGTGCAGCATCAACGGTCACTTTGCCAAAGAAAGTCCTCTTGCTTTATACAAGTATGTTGAGCGGAAATTCCGCTGCATGACAGAAAAATCAATGAAAAATTTTTCTTCTCTACTCACCAGTAAAAGAGTTGAAAAAAATGGACCTGAAAGATAAGGTGGCTCTCGTGACGGGCGCCGCGACTGGCCTGGGTCGAACATTTTGCGAGGAGATCCTCAGACGTGGTGGGAAGGTGTCCATTTGCGATCTGGACTCCGATGCGGGTGAGCATACAGCCGATGAGCTGGGTCAGACATTTGGCAAGGAGAGAGTTCTCTTCTGCCATTGCGACGTTACTGACTACTCTCAGTACGAGGAGGCCTTCCAGACCACCATGACGGAGTTCGATAACATTGACATTGTCATTAACAATGCTGAGATATGGAACGACAAATTCTGGGAGTTGGAAGTGGACGTGAATCTCAACGGGACTATTCGTGGAACTTTGCTGGCGCAGAGATTCATGGGGCGCAACAATGGTGGCAGCGGTGGGATTGTCATCAATATTGGATCCGTAACGAGTGTTCGTCCGCAAATTTCGACACCCATCTACTCAGCCACGAAGCACGCCATTCTGGCCCTGTCCAGGTCATGCGGGGTGAGAAAACATTGAAATTAAGTTCTTGAATAAGTATCACCAAAGAATTTCGTTTTTTTTTGGAATATTTAGGACGCTTACCATTTTAACTTGACGGGAGTGAGGGTAGTCGCCGTATGTCCGGCTCTCTTGGAGAACGCCATGACCTCCCATAGTAAGCGCTTCAAGTCGCCCAACCACGAGAAAGCCTGGCAGCTCGATGTCAAAGGACTCATGCCCCAAAAGTAAGTATCCAACAAATTCATCCATTCCCCCCTTAAATGACTAATAAAATACTTTTCTCTCCTAAACTCAACATTAAAGACTCGAGCATGTGGCAAAGTGCGTCATCCCTATTATTAAGGATGCCACAAGTGGTAGCATTTGGTTAATAGCCAATGGGAAGTCGGCCAAAGAGATTCCCTACTCTGCCGTTCAGCTCTAAATTAGTTGTTTTTACAAAAAACTCCCCTGATCTATCTCAATATTGCATTAAATTTAGAGAAAAAATAACGTAATTATTGATATTCTTAGAGTATTAAAACCTTTACAAAGGAAAAAATCATTGTGAACCAATCATCAAAAAGTATCTCAGAGATATCATCATTATTACCATTTCTTTTAACACTATATTTCTACAAAAGTATACTGCCAATAATTTTCGAATTACATAAAAGAAATAAGTAAAATACAGGGTGAGGCTGCTATATTGCAACTGTGAGAATCTCAGAAAATACATAAAGAGATTATTAATAGCATGGCAATGTGTAATTCTCGAGATTAAAGCTGAAAAAGGTTTTTTTTATAGCGACATTATTTTAGCCTAAAATACTCAAGCCACAAAAAAGTTTTGTAGGTATATCTTAAGAATGGCTTCAAAAAATTTCATAATTTCACAAAGGGCTCATATACCTACTGATAAGGGATTCTAGTTTCCCAGATTTCACGAAACTTTTGATGAGTCTTTTGGGTATCGTAAATGTTTCTCAAAGGGCTTAAAAATGTCTTGCAAAGTCTTTAAAACATTTTAAAAACGTATAAAAAGCTTTTAAAGGGCTTTAAGGAATTTAACTGCTATAAATGCTTTAAAATTCAATAGAATTCTTTTTATAGTGCTTTAAAAACTTTAAGCGAAACATTTCTTGACTTTCTCGAAACATTTCTCGAGCTAATCGAACAGGGATTCCCTATTATTAGCGACTATCGCAACCCCTTGTATCTTCATCAATAAAATTTGTTAGTAAGTGTTCTCATGTTTTACTAAGGCTACTGTCATACGGAAATATATCTGTCTCTGATTTGTTAGTTTTCATTTGGAAAATGCGATTAAATAACATTAAATTGTCAGAATCTGTCTGTGATAGGAGCATAATGGGAAGAGCAAAGCGAATGCGCTTGTCTAATGAGAAATCAGTCAGTATTTTTTCTACTATTAAGATGGCCCATAATAATAAATCTCAGCTAAAATTACAAATCTCAAATGTATTGGGAAAAATCAGTGGCAAAATATCGACCCCACTCTGCAAATTTAATACCTTTTAAGATTAAATGTGCAATAAAATAGCTAAATATCTGCTGAAATTACGATTTTTTATTTAAATTCAGAGAGTTTAAAAATCATATTATCCGCTATACGTTTTTCACCATTTAACTCCAAGATGAAAAATCATTAATATATAAGAATTTCTATGTTGAAGAATGAATATTATAAAAAGAATGATAACGAATATAATACGAAGTCATCTATACCTTTCAAAATAATAATTCTTGGGGTAATGTGTGTGTGTGTGTGGCCAGTTAGTATCTCATATAACCACCACTTGGTCGACGCATTCGCCTCCCTCGCTGGCCACGCGGAGACTGCTGCTGGAACGTATTCCTGTTCAATGAGTTCGGCTCCTGCATCACCGGCTGAGCCCTCACGCCAACGGGATCGCGACCTGGTGGGTAGAAACGGGAGACTACTTAGGTAAACAGTTTTGTTACATTTTCTTAAATTATCACAAACATACCTCCTCGACCACCACCTTGATTCCACACAATCGGCGTTCTGGCACGAGACACCCTCCCTGAACCACGCCTCGCCATCGGCAAACTCGGCTGCAGTCCAGCACTCCTTGAGCGTGTGGTAATACTAGGACTCGTGGAGGCCTCAGCTTCACGTCCCTCCTCAATCTGTAAAAGGAACCGAATATTACCAAGGCTCTTAAGAAATTTTCTAAATCTCCTAATTTTCTTGGATATTACTTAAAAAAATATTTTTAAGTTCTTTATTTATCCAGAAGTTTCATAATTTTAAAATACTTCCACTTCCAAATACCCTCACAGACTTCCTTTTATATGTACACCACGTCTAATCACAATATCTCCCCCTTAGTTCTTAATTAATCCTCAAAATGAAACTCCAACGTAATTAGAAAAAATGTCTCTCACCTCAATTCCTTCAGCACCGGGCGCCTTCTCTCCCTCAGAGCTCACACCGTCCGTTCCCTCTGGCTCGTCTCCACTTGGCAAATTTGAATCCTCCTTGTCAGACTTGGTTCTTTCAGACGTTGACGCTGTATGATCCAGAGTTTCAGATTCATTTTCATCTACCAAACATTATGTCAAACAATAAAATAAAAAGCAATTGAAGCTACTTACTTTCATCTTCATCACTATACTCACTTCCATCATCACTGCCCTCCTCACTTGCATCATCACTTCCTTCGTTGTCATCATCATCCACGTGCTCCTGAATGATGATCTCTGGTGGAATTTGACTTGTACCCGCCTCTGTATCTTGGCGGAGATCAACAGCCTCCTGTTGCTCCTCCTCCTGATGATGCGTCTGTGGCTGCTGATCACCCTGATTCTGTTGCCCAGACGAAGACTGTCCACTGGTTCCCTCACCAGCGGCCGAATCAACATCATGTGGTGAGATGAGTTTTGGCGTATTGGGTACACTGCGTCCCGTCGTAGTGGCATTTGCCTCCTCCAGTTGTGACAGATCAATCTGTGTGTCATCCATGCCCTCAAGATTTCCACCCGGCACCAGAGCGGATTGACGTGTGGCCTCCGTGAAGGTGAACCTGGCAGCATGTGGAACTTGAGGATGTGGTGAGCTGATCACCTCACTGAATCCATCAGCACGCCTTGGAGCAAACAGTGTAGGTGTACTGGGTACAATTCTCTCATCACCCGTCTCCGGTTCATAGCCCGATGACTGCTGAATGAGCACCAGATGTGCCGCCGATTGTTGCTGCCTCGAGTGAGGTGTTATCTGGCGCCAGGATGTATTGTGAGATGACGGAGTGGCCACAGATGTCGAAGATCCTGGCTCACTACCACTGCTGATAGTCTGAATTTGCTGCACCTCGGCGGTATTTACACTTGAAGATCCTTCTATTGGCTGCTCTGTGGATACCTCAACGGCACTACTCTGTCCCACCTGAGATGTGCTACTTCCCGCATCAGGAGCAATTTGTCCACTGGAACTACTTCCGGACTGATTAGGTATCTCATTACTATCATCCACTTCCACCTCATTGTTGTCCGATGGCACATTATCCTCATCAATATCTGGTCCATCTCCCTCATCATAAGTGCCCATCTCCTGCTCCTGCTCATAACCCTCCATCTCATAACTCTCACCATTATCCGCTTCATCATCGAACGGTCCATCGTCTGGGGTGCCTTCATCCGCCATTCCATCATCCTCCTCCTCCTCAGAGTCCACCACAATTATGTCATCCTCCTGATCACGCTGAGAAGATGTCGGCACTTGATACTCCACATCCAATCCAGACTCACTCACTCCCTGGAAGGCTTCTCCTGTCTGTACTCGTGTTCTCTTCATCAACGGTTGAGACTTCTCTCCCGTCTCCTCCGCATTACCCGTGGAGCTGTCACCCTCAACATCCCTCGGACGCTTATGAGATCCCGCTTGAGTGGTGGTCACTGTGCTGCTGGACGATGCCTGGTGGTGGCTACTGATGATCACCGCTTGATTGGACAAGGCAGACGAAGAGGATGTCCCAGAAGTACTCGGTGTCTGACTCTGTTCATTGATCTGTGGCGCAATAATGTTCTGAGATGTGCCACCCTCAACCCGAGGTGACACCAATGCTACGGCCTGTTGCTGCTGTCCACCAGACACCACAAGCTGTGATGTGGAGGTGGAACTGAAGGAAGACTCACCATTATTGCCCGTAGGAATACTTTCAGCTTCCTGAGAGCTCTCAGCTTGCGTTGAAGCTGTGCCCATTGGTGGTACAGCAGCAACAACAACGGCAGCTGAACTCGTTGCTGGCATATAATCAGTATGGGAGCTGGTTGGAGATGAAGACATCGCTTCACCCGAGTTGTTTCCTGTTGTGTGAACCTGTTGCTGAGGTGGCACAAGAGCCGTCACACTTGAGCTAGAACCCTGAACTGTGGCCACATTCGTGGGGAGGACAGCAGCAGTTCTATTCTGCACTGACATAGGACGAATACTGGCCAAAGGAGTCTCTCCTCCTCGCCATGGTGTAACAGTGGCTGATTGATGACTCGGACCCGCCATTGGTTTCACATTAGCCGTCCTCGGACTCTCGCTGACCCCCTTTTCAGTTGTACTTGAGCTCGTGGATGCTTTAGCGCCCTGAGGCATCTGCAACTGTCGATGGAGTTGATTAACACGTACAACAAGAGCGTCATTGTCTCGCTGGAGACGGAGAATTGTCTCCTGATTCTCCTTGGTGTCGTTCAATTCTTTCTCAAGGCGTGCAATGCGACTTTCATACTGAGTCTTGAGTTCAGTGATCACGACATCTTGAGACTGCTCCATGGATTGAAGTTGATTTTTGGCTGTAACCAATTCTCTATTCATTGCAACCTTAGCATCCTGCAGGGTCAATAATCTGGCCTTGGCTTCCTTAAGCTGCTGCATATTACGATCACCCGTCTCACGATATTGCTTCAGTGACTCATTCTCCTTCTTGACATTCTCCATCTCCTCCTGCAACTCATTCAATTTCTCCTGAAGCTGATCTGACTCCTGTTTAGATGTTCCAGGTTCATTATTCAGATTCTGCTGATTATCCTCCTGTCCTTCGCTCTCCTTGCCATCTTCCTTGTTCTTCAGCTCATAGTAGAGATCCTTGTAGCGTTTGGCAATCTTACGGATCTGAATCTCCTTATTCTTTACCTCAGTCATTTGAGAATCGCGCGCTGTGATGTCATCACTCAACTTCTTCATCTCATCCTCCTTCACGAGAATTGAATTCTTTACCTCCATCAACTCGTGCATCAGTTTCGTGTTGGTGGCTTGAAGATTCGAGAAAACTTCCATTTGCTTCTTATGTTCCTCCGTCAAGCTGCTAAATTGCTTTGTCAGATTGTTTAACTCATTATCCACGCGAGTCTTGTCACTCTTCAACGCCGTCAACTCATCAGTGGTCTTCTTGAGGATCTCCCTCTCATTGGTTAACATCTTGGCCAGACTCTCTCGCTCATTCTGGAGATTTTTGTAGATGTCCGGATTGGTTTTGTTGTTTCTCTCAATCAGCTGATTCGCACGCTGACGCCAACGTGATACCTCAACACGCAGAGTTGTGTTCTCCGCTTCACGTTCGTCAATCTTCGCCTGAATCTCACGATTCTTCTCTTGTAGCGGGAACAGCTCCAGTTCCACCTTCCCAATATGTGCTGTGAGATCCTTAATTTTACTCTGCAGTAAATCACGCTCTTCCCTCAAGCTTCTGTTGCTGTCAGTGATGGCATTGAGAGTTTCCACCTTCCTCAGGATATCCTCATGTTTTGTGGCACTCACAATTCCCACCTCAGACTTTGTCCTCTCACTCACGAGCGCTGCATTTGTGTCCTCCAGCTTCTTCTGGATAATTTTCGTTTCAGAACACAGCCTCGTGTTCTCCGTCTTGAGTACATCCACCTCAGCATATGCAATATCCTTTTCCTTGCGCAAATACTTGATGATCTGCAGCAGTTGTCCAGCATTGGGTTTCGCCTCATCCTCAGCAAGAGATCGATTGACCAAGGAAGAATCTGCTGCTACAGTGGAATCATCCTTCTCATCTGTACCAACACCGACAAACGTCATTTTTGTGCTCAACTCCTGTATCTGATCATGTAGGGCAGCATTTTGGGCATCAAGATCCTTTAAGCGCTCCTCCAGTGTCAATCTATCAGCCTTTAGGTGCTTCTCCGTCTCCTGCCAGCCTCGTTTTGTGCACTCAAGCTCCTCAGTGGCTCTGTCACGTTGCATCTTGAATTCACCCACATTCTCCTTCACCTTGTTCAGTTCATCCTTAAGATTGCTCAGTGCTTGTAAGTCAGCAGAATGAAGAGCCATCTCATTGGCATATTTGGCCTCAACACTCTGCAGAGCACTCCTCAGGCTACTCAATTCATCCCTTGTATCCCTGACTTCACGATTTACCTCACTCAACTTCTGCAGAACATCCCTCAGCTCTGTCTGAGTCTTTCTCAGCTGTGTAGATTCATCTTGATCAAGATTGAGCTGTGCTCCTGTGATTTGCAGGGAAATCTCCGTTTCTAGCTCTTCAACACGCGCCTTCAGAGAGGATTCGCTCTCCCTCAGTTTCGTTATCTCGGCACTTGTGGCCACCTTGAACTGCTCATACTCGGTACTCATGTCCCTTAACTCCTTCTCTGAACTCTCAGATAACTTGCAGTACTGCTGCACGTGCTCCTTTGTCGTCATCAGTTCCTTCTGTAGCGACTCCAACTCCAATCGGTACTCGCTGTTTTGGAATTCTAACTCCTTTGCACGCTTTTGTGCTTGAGCTATGGGATTGTCACCCTTATTGGGTGTCAAGCTATCCTGAAGCTTGTGACTCAACTCCTCAATTTGCTTACTCTTGGCCACAACATCTTCTCGACTCTGGCGTAATTCCTCCCTTATCTTGTCCACTTGTGCCACTTCATCGGCCATGCGTTTCTTCGCCGTCTCCGTCTGTCGTTCGAGATCTTGTCCCAATTCACGGAAGCGATCTTGCTCTTCCTGGAGTCGCCTTCTCAGCGCTGAACACTCTCGCGTAGCATCATCCAATCTGGTTTCGAGACGAAGTTTACCCTCAGTTTCAGATCGCTCAAAGCTCGCCTTCAACATCTCCAGATTGTTCATCAGGAGATTGTGACTGTGGCGCTCTCGGTGCAGAGTCTCCTTCTCCAGTCGCAATCGTGATTCCGCGTCTCGCAGAATACTCAACTCTTGCTTAAGATTCTCCACCATCACTTCAGCTCGCGTGAGTTTTGTCTGGGAGTTCATCACTTCATCCTTCAGAATCATAATTGTCTGCTCATGCTTCACAATGGAGCTCTCGTAGTTCTTGTTCCTATCCTCCAGTGTCTCAATTTGCTTCTTGTATGTCGCCAGATTCTTCTGCTGCAACTTTATCTGTTCGGAGTTGAACTCCACCGTGGACATGAGTTTACAATTGGAAGAGGTCAGAGAAAGAATTTCACTGCGCATCGTATCAAATTGCTCATTTAGCATCTTCTCATTTGTTGTGCGCTCCTTGCGATAGTTTTCATAGTCTTCCTTTGTGGTTTTCAATTGCTCAGAAGCGTCCTTCAATTTACATTCGAGTTCAGTAATCTTCTTATCCTTAACCAGTGAATTCTCATTGGAGGTCACACTACTGCTGGATGCCAGTGGAGTTTCTTCTTCGATTCCCTCACTAAGCGACCCATCGAGATTGAACGCCTTGCCACTATTCTTCAGAACATCGTGATACAATTTCTTGAATCTATCCCTCTGCTGCATGCAGATGGTCATCATTTGAGTTTGATACTCCTGAGCGCCCTGTAGTTCATTCAATCTCTTCGTGTATGAGGCAATCTTTGCCTCATACGACGCCTTATCCATATTGTTATCCGCTTCCTCCATCTCCTCAAGTTTCGTACTCAAATCCCTAACAACATTCAGCAATTTCTGGTTGTTCTCCTGCAACTCCTGAACATCAGCGAATGTCACCAACTTCTTGCTGATCACCTCATTAGCCGACATATCCGACGTGATGGATTGATCAGCCTCCGATGTGAATCCGCCGCGCATCTGTTCAATTTGCTTCACAAGGAAACACACCTACGCAAAAATACAGTCAATATTAAAATAAAAGGCCTTTTTAAATTTAGTTAAGTCAAGTGGAAACACACCTGACGTCCCAGATCAGACTGGCTCTGCTTCAGCTTCTTATTCTCTCGTTCAATGTAGCTCAATTTGGCAATGCTAGCATTATGCTCCTCCACCGACTCAACTCGCTGCTTCAAGAGATTGTCCAGTTGTTGCGAAAGTTCCACATTGGCCTCTTCAATCTTTTGATATTCGAGATTTTGTTTCCTTATCAGCGGAGCTTTCTCCTCAATCTCCTGCAAAATGGTTCTCATCTGCAGATCCAGACGATTGTTCTCCTTCTTTGTTACCTGGTCAAATATAAAAATAAAATCTGGTTTAAATATCGTATTATACAGCGAAATACAGTGAAATTTATACAGCGTGATATAAAAAAATGCTACCTAATTTTATATTAAATAAAATGTCCATCTCACCTGCAACTCCTCTGTGGCTTTCACATAAAGGGAGTAGATCTCGGTGAGAGTCATTCCGGACTTAATCAGGCGACTTGATGCTGCAGCTGTTGGTGCAAGTTGGTGAATGGCATTCTCTAGGTTCTGCTCCTGAACTTCCTTTAGCAATTCATTAGCGTGTTCAATCTCTTGACGCAATTGCTGAATTGTAGCGTCTTTCTCCTCCAATTCTTCAGCATGTTTCAAATCGATGCCCTTCTGCTTTGTCTCTAGTTCACCACTCTTCTCCGTGGCCTCATTGAGCAACTTCTTCAGCTCAGTGATGCAATCCGTAAGCTCCTTAATCTGCTCCTGATTCTCACTTGACGATTCCTTCAACATCTCCACGAGTTTCGTCTTTGAGGCCAATTCTTTCTGGAATGTCATGATCACCTTGTCGCTCTCCTCGTGATTCTGGCGCAATTTGTTGTTCAACTCCTCAATTTTGCTGACCAACGACGCATTGGCCTCCTCCAGATGTCCCACTGTGTTCTGGGTGATCTTCAATTCTTCAGTCTTCTCTGTCAATTTCGTCTCCAGTTTGATATTGTTCACCGTATTGTCTCTCCTTATGGTTTGCATATCAGCAATATTCCTGTTCAAATCCTCCCGGAGTGTCACAATTTGATTAGTCATCATCTCCTTCTCCTGCTCCATGCGCTTCTCTTTGAAGTTCAAGCTCGCCTCCTTGCTCTCGATGTCGTCCATCTTGGCCAGTACCTCACACTTGGCCGCAATTGCCGCTTGCAGTTGGCTTTCGAGGGCAGTAATATCGGATTTCTGGCGCTCAACCTCACTATTGCGTCGTTCAACCATCTTCAGCAGCGAATCCCTCTCATCCACGGCGGCACATTTCTCTCTGCGGCATTCATACGCCTCCGTCGTGCACTTAGCAACAGTATCTTGCAATTTCTGCACTTCCTGACGCGAGGTGTCAAGCTGCTGCCGCAACTCCTTCATCAAGTCATCGTAAGAGTTGAGTTTAGCCTCGCTGTCTTGCAATTTTGCATGCAAATCGCTATTCTTTGTCTCCAACTCTTGACGGATGTTCTCTATATTGGCCAAGATAAAGAAAAAAGGGTTTTATAGACTCTTCCCGGACATAAAATGCCAATGCGAAGCCTCCAGATTGAGGTTATGTTGCCCACTCGTGCAAAATTACACGAAAATCTCCCATATTCCTAATTTAAATGCATCAAGAGCCATCCCGCTAACAATTTAAGACACTCAAAATGTTCTAGATACAGTAAATGAATAGGAAATGGGCTTACCAATGTTGAGTTGGAGGGCTTTGGCCGTGTAGAATTCATTGAGACGCTGCTCGTAGAAGTCCTCTAACTTCTTGCGCGTCTTCGGCAGTATTTGCTCAATCTCTGCCGGCTCCAACACCTTATTCAGCACTTTGTCGCTATCTTCCTCCATTTTTCACTCTTTTTCAATGTCTTTCACCATCAAAAGCACGAATAAATTGGTCTTTTTCACGGCACTTACAGATTTTTCTTCTCACTCGGCTATGATGGCGGCTCCAGCGTTGTGAAGTTGGCTGGAATTGTACCTATACGGAATTTCCGGAATTTTCGGAATTGTATAAAAAAGTGCGGTTAGCAGTGAGATAAACAAAAGTGGGTGCTCCTCGAGAAAATCTCCTAAAGCTCTAAAAACAATAATGGGGCTGCTTACAGATCCATCTGGATTGTCTCAAAAGACAAAGTATGCAAAATTGTTGAAGAAACACTGTAAATTGCTGTGCAACCTCCTCTTTTTGGCTGGTTTGTGCTGGTTCGCCGCCCTCTCGGACAGCAATCTGAATCATGGGACATATTTCTCGGAGAATGCCCTGCTTCCTGGACTTGTGTACTCAGCCATAAAGAAGGACACGAGTAATTTCGCGGTGAATATGCACGAGGAGCTTCTGAGAGAGCGAGAGAGTCACCAGAATGCAATTCCAGTGGCTTGGCTATTGGCCAAAATGAAGCAGATTGGATTGGATTCATCTACCCACAATTTTACCCTGAATTATCCATTTGGTGGAGGAAAGGTTTTCACCGGTCAGAATGTGTATGGAATTCTCAGAGCACCTCGAATTGGGTCAACAGAAGCAATTGTTATTGCTTGCCCCTATCGACCGGCAACATCTGTTCACCCTCAGGTCTCCAACAGCATTCCCGTGATGTTGGCTTTTGCGGACTACGCAAAGAGTGAGTATATCAGGATGCTTACCAGGAATCCTTTTGTGATCTTTGTTTCCCTTTCAGGGCAGAAATACTGGGCAAAAGATATAATTTTCTTGATCACTGATCAGGAACAATTGGGAATCCAGGCTTGGCTAAACGCTTACTATGGAAACACTGATAATTCCATCCTTTTGACTAGTGATCTCCATTTGAGAGCCGGTGCAATTCAGGCTGCTCTCAATCTTGAGATACAGAGTTTTGATTTGGGTAAGATGAGAGCAAAAAAAAATCCTTGAACTTTGTTGAACAAATAATTCATTTGTGTTGTCGTCCCTTGCAGATTTCATCAATATTAAATTGGAGGGACTGAACGGACAGCTGCCCAATTTGGATTTATTCAATTTGGTGCAAAAGTTGACAAATAAAGAGGGAATTCCGTGCGGCTACAAGGCAAAGGCGAAACGCCCCAAGACGAGCCATGTGAATAATTTATGGCAAATGCTCACGATGGTGTTGAGTCAATCGACAGGCGTCCCCACCGGCAATCATGGCCTCTTCCATCGATTTGGCATCGAAGCCGTTACACTTGAGGGTGTCACGAGGTCAGATGGTCGATCCAGCCACTCTTTGCTACCCATGCTACGTATTCTCGAGGGCATTTCTCGGAGTCTCAACAATCTGCTAGAGCGCTTTCACCAGAGCTTCTTTTTCTACCTCATTGTCGCCAATGATCGATTCGTTTCGATTGGCGACTACATGCCCTGTCTGGGACTCATGGCGGGCTCACTTCTTATTAAGTCCTTCATCATGTGGTTGTCGCTCCATCAGACAGACGAGGAGGACGTTAGGGAGGAGAAAGGCACGCCAAATCTCATGAGAATTGGCCTCTTGCTTATCTTTGCCCACGCAATGGGTTTCCTCATCAACTACTTGCCATTCTACAACTCCGTCAATGAGTTCTTCTATCAAAGGGCTTTCTCAACGGAACTCACAGTGACCACTTTGCTGACTATTGTCTCTGTGCTAGTCATCTTTTCATCATTCTTCTTCAGATTCGCCGAAGTGGATGTGAAGGTGAGAACTTTCTGCTATGCAGCATATGCTTCATTGATACAAGTTTATTTGAAAAAATATTTTCCAAAAATTTTATTCGTACTAGAAATTGCGTTATTATTACCTATACCAATGAAACAAAACAATTTTATCTACATAGGGAAACATATTTTTAACATTTAAAAATATTCAATCTGCTTAAGTTTAGCTAACACCTATAATCTCTTGAAAAAATAATGTCTTTCTGGGACATAAGCCAAACAATTTTTTAACCTAAGAGAATTCTAAAGGCTAATATATAATAGGTTTTCACTAAATTTACATCACTTTTCTAGCAAAATGTCTCGAAGAAGAAACACCAAATTTACATAACTTCCAAACTTCCTCACTAGCCTCACTAGCCCATTAATACAGAAAATCAACAAAATATGTATTCCATAGCGAAATAATTATAATTTTGCTTGATAATAGTTTTAATGCATATACAAATCGCACGTACAGGATTAAAGTGACGGCTATTACATGTAAATCCCTATCTAGATCCGCCACTTTAATCGTGGACGTGCGAAATCATCAATTGGCAGCTTGGAGATAAGCTTTTAATTAATTTAATTAATTTTTTACATTTGCAGATACTGCATATATGGATTCTTTTGGAATTAGCCACAGCACTTATTGTTGTTGGCATGTTGAATTTCTCGCTGGGGCTCATTTTGTCTTCCGCAACCGTACCAATACTGATCAATATTGAAGTGACACACAATAGAATTATCAAATTGGTTCAGCAATTGTGCGGAGTCCTGCTGCAACCACTCATTGTGGCATATTTGGTGGTATTCACACTGACTTGGATCACATTTGATGAACTATCATTGATGAGTGTATGCTGGAAAGCATTGTCCGCGACAATGAATGCCCTCGTTTATTCCGCCGTGGATTCTGTGGTGAGTTAATAATTTTGCTTCATCATCTCGGTAATATTCTGACATTTTTTTTCTCCTTTCTTCCTGTTTTTTTTTATCTTTCCTTGGATCTGCTGCAGATTTACGGAAATTGGATGTTCAATATGATTAGCTTGGTTTTCTTTCCCATTTGGATCCTCCTGTGGAACTTTTTCACATGGAGTCCTGAACGGGAGATTGATGTAAAATACAAAAAGCAGTAATGTTGAGATTTTAAAAAGTACTTTAGAGAGACGCATCAACAAACCCAAAATATAGAATAAAAAGACTTGAGAGAGAGAGAGAGAGAGAAAAAATAAAGGAAATCCTCAAAGATTTTTTTTCTCGTATAAATCTTTTTCCGCGTGTGTGTATTTATCCTGGCAGCTTCTGTATATCCTCCTTCAGCATTAATTTTCACAGTATGAGCCGCACTTGTGTGCTTTGCGAGTAAATATTTACGCGAGAATGGAGAAGAGGAGAGAGAGAGAGTGAAAAAATTTGTTGCAAAATGATGGACGTTTCAAGTGGTATTCAAAGTAAACATAATTTGTAGTTTATGTCCAAGTTGCAAAGTATATATATCACAAGACTTGGCTGTCTGAATGTCCTTCTTCAAGCACTCTAACATGGCTCTCTGTGCCACCAGCACGGAGATGGCCAATGCTTGTTAGCTGTCTTTTTGATTTCCGGACACATTGGCCAGTTTTCCTCCAATTTATTTTCTCCTTTTCCGCAGTGTTCTTTTAATTTTTTTTTGCCTCTTGTTTTCCTCTCTCCAACACCCCGAAATGCCTCAAGAGGCAAAAATAATGTCATGCAACTTAATCATCTCCAATTTCTAATTTAAAATTTCTAAACATAATACGCGGAGAAAGATGAGGAAAAGAGCAAGAAGTGCAAGACAAAATTCTTATACAATTGCAATATCGTATTCCCAAAATGCACATAAATGGATAAATGACGGTCCTGTTTCCTCCTTGAAGTACAACACAATATTGCGCTGAAGTTTCATTTTATGCTAAAGGACAATGCAGGATGTTATTTGCATGTTTGCATAGATGAATATTAAGATATGAAAACAACAGAAATAATTCTTCTTATAGATTGCAACCTCTGAAATCTCCAAAATGTCTAGGTACATGTGCACATTGAGTAAAAAAAATAAGGCTGGTATTTGATCTTATAAGGGGTCTTATAAGAAGTGAACAGATGAATGAAAGTGGAGGGGTGTCTTTGGAAGTGGTCTGGAAGTTCTAATGGATAGAAATGAAGCATTTTTTTGGAATGAGCTTCAGAAAGCTTTTCATATAAGTTTAGCTAAACTTATAAATTGAATTTACGAGCTTTTGAAATTTTTGTAGAAAGCCTTTTTACCAGCTTGTGACTTTTTACAATTCAATTTCAGCTTTTTGAAATACCTAAGCCAAAACATAGAAATAATAATGTAGAACTTGAAGAGAAAGAGCTTTGACAAATTCATAGAGCTTTCCATATAAATTCTTGAACTTTCCAGGAAGCTTTCAAAATTCTGGAGATTTTAAACATTGTAACCATTGTAAATTTTTAGGACGCTCAAGCTATTCATTTAAGTTTTCTGGAAGTTATTTTCAAGCCTTTAAAAATTCTGTGATATTTCTGAATAAATTTCCTGAATATATATTGAATGTTTTCTTTTGAAACATTCTGCATATTTATAAAGCTTTATTCAGTTCTAAATTGAAATTTTTGAGTCATCTTGACAACTTTTAAAGCTTTAGTTTTAGAGATCACGACACGCCTTTAAAAAATTCTGGAATCGCTGGAAATATGAGGAAGCTTTCATGGGAATGTGAAAGTGCTAGATGTGTTGTAACGTCCTATATTAGGGCTCCGACAGACCTGCGCTTAGCGTGGAAGACTTAGCGGCTAAAACGGGACTTTAACTGTAGTCTGTTCGAATCGTGCTTAGCCTAAGCACCAGAACAACTTTCTAAGGAAATTCCTTTACCAAAAGCAGGTCTATCGGTACCCTGAGCCTCGTTTTAGATGCTAAGCCTCCACGCTAAGCGCAGGTCTGTCGGAGCCCTTACTTTGACCATAATATTCATAATATCACCTCCTTAGCGGATATTTTTCTTGTTCTTATGTTCTTGACCGTGTATATAGAGGAAAGCTGAAATTTGTTGGTTCTGTGAGCTCTCGAGGATTTGCTTTCCCTGGAGGGTTACACTTTTCGCATTTTTATTAAACTTTTGCGAGTGTTTTTAGAAGAATCTTATCCTAACATTTGGCAATTTGTTATGGACTTTAAGTCCGACATTTGGAGTTAAACCTAATATTTTTCTCCTTTCTTTCTTATTTTTTTCTACCTTAGAATTATGTACATTATAATTTCACATCAACGGATTTTTGCATTGTAATTAATTAATTTATTTCACCCGTCGCATTTTTGCATTGTTCTTTAGTTTAGTTTAGACGATGAGATTTCTATATTGGTATAATAATTTTCTATCCAATTCACTCCTTTTCTTTGGCTAAATCCTTTTGGTCAGTAATTTTTCAAAACTGGTCTGTATAAAAATAAGTATGATCATCAGAGAAATAAATTTTTATCAGATTTTGATCAGCTAAAAATTAGGTTTGATAGAAAAAGAGACTCTAGAAAACTTGCAAGAGTTTAATTCTAACATATTATACCAACTTTAATACTTATGTAAATAACATTTGAATTGTGATGGTAGAAGGTAGACACAATTATATTTCTCTTAGAATAGAGGATATAAATTATATTGAATACTTGACCATTGAATACCATTGAATACTTTATTTAAGATTTCAATGGCGTAGCTCAACTAGAGCTCTAACTTGCAATACCTTATAAACATTTTGCCGAAAACCGCAACCCAGTATCTATAAACGATTCTCCGGCGTCTGGTCGGCCGGAAAGAATCATTTTTTGGCCACTCGCATTTTCGTGATCACCACCCTCTTCTCTACCTCACATCTATATCAAGATCTGAAGACTTTGATATTTTGTGACCACCGAAATAGGGAAATCAGTAAGAATTACTTTTAAAATTTGAAGATAAAATAATGTAGGCAATCATGAGGATAAATATGGGAAAATCAGTCATTTTCTTCCCAAAATTTTAATTCAACTGCATTTATTCATAAATATTCTAGAATATAGTGTATTTTTTTTTAAATAATTTTGATCACGTAAAAAAATTGTTATTGTTTTTTGTGCCTGTTTCGGACAACATCACACAAAAACTCTCAGTATTTCAATCTATATGACTAGACGAGACATTTTTTGTTGCATCCGTGCAGAATGAGTCATGCATGTTTTTTTTTTCTTCAAAGAATCTTTTATTGTACATTTTCTGCAAATATGCTCTGTTACATACGCGTTCTTTCGTGCATACATTTTGTTTACTTTGACCGCTGGCGAGATATGTACGTAAATAGGGGGAAAAAATTGTCGAGCAATTAGAAGGACTTTTTACAGTCAATATTATTTCTAGTTTCACTTTCTCTCCTGCACTGACCATGGTGAAACTGAAGAGAGGAGTCATGAGCCCCAAAAAAGGTTTAGCAAGACATTTTTTGTGATCCTCCACCCACGGGAAAAATTAAATTTCAAGCTTTATGCATGCCACTTAATTTAAATTTTAATGGTTAAATGTGTGTCCACCGAGTGACGGCGACGAAAGAAATCACGTGGGATTAACTGAGTGAACGGAAAGACTTTTGGGAGTAATCCCTCATGAGTCTTCATTCGTGGTTGGTGATATCAAAATGGATGTCATCAATGGGGGATCACTCAATTTACCTCATATTAGTCCTCGTCGTCCTCGCCAAGAGACACATATCCGTCGGTGAGAAGAAGGGACGAATTTTCATTACCTACCACATTTTACTATCAATGTGGGACGCCGGCAGGTCGCTTGAGACCCGAGATAAAGGCAAATTGTTTCCTTGAGTGTTTTTGACGAGATTTTACCTAAAATTTTTTTTGTTGTCCACTTGTAAATCTTTAGTGCGTTTCTCTTTTCTTACAATTTTTTCTCCACCTTTCTTCTACCCTCTTTGGCAGATACAATGGGGATTAACTCAGGTGTTTTTTTTATTGATACCTAACCAACCATGATTACAGTTTTAGCGAAAATTACTGTAAATGAAGTTTAACCCAAATATGAGTTAAATAAACACATATATATATATATATAGGTATGATGATTACTTTTTACTTATTGCAATTCTGCCGGGAATGCTATTGTTAATTAGCTGAAATAAAATATTTGAAACATCTTGATTAACCCACCATGTACTTTAGAAGTGATTTATGTTATGCGCCACAAAAATATCACAAAACAGCCTTCCACGTATTTAAGGGGACAATAATATTTAACTGCTTCGACTGGGGTCTTCCTCTTCTAACTTGTCACCCGAATATCCATTGAGTCATATCTTGCCCGGGCCTTTGCACTATCCGGGTGGTAATTGAAGGAGAAACCGAAAGGAGAGAACCTATAAATATTGATAACGTTCGATGTGGCGGCAATATTGTCATAAAGGAACAATTTCTCAAAATGCGTCGACATATGAATGAAATTTTAGTGATAATTCCTTTTGATGTTGCGATTCATGGTTTCTTTTTCTCACTCATCCACTTTCTGAGGCATTCCCATGTCACCTCCGGATCCATTCACGTCGAAAAAGGGAAGGATAAAATTGAAACATTTCTGAATGAGAGTTTAGAGGCCTAAATCGTATTATATAGGGACCCAAAAACACTGAATCCTCAGTGAAGGACACAAATTCTCATCATCATGCTTCAAATACCATTTCATACACATTATGATTGATGTTGGGACAAATTTCTGCTATTCACACACGTGTGTTACCAAGAGAAAACCAAAAGACTGATTTCCGTGAATGCGGAAAATATTTAATTACAATAACGTGTGTTTGTTCTGCTCAATCTCACATGATAATAATTCATAGGCGAAAGTCCTAATTGGGTTATGTCGTTTTTTCCACCATTACGACTTTTCTATAGTGTTTTTTGACGCTCTTAATAGATCATTAGCTTTTCACACACTTCTAATCAACAGTTCATGCGGATCGTGAGGAAATCTTGAGTGCAATACACTACAAATTAGTTTGTCAAACATTACATACAAATACGGGTTTACTATTTTAGAGATGAAGAAGATCATTTTAAGATTTAAGATTTTATCTATTATTTTATCTTATAATTAAAGTTGCTCTAATCGGTCTGAAATTTTGGGATGGGTGAGAGATAATTTCCTTGATAATTTCCCATAATTTTAGTCTTTGCAATAACTTTGATCCAACCTAATGAAGGGTCGGAAGACAACATATTAAACAATTTATCACTTCGCGATTCTTCAGATTCAAACTTTGCAGCTAAAACTGCAATTGATCCTATTCTGAGTTCTCCACAAAAAAATCACAGCTTCCATAACTTGGCCTGTAGAGTTTTATCAATCCGTTTTTCCTTGCCTAATTATTTCACTATTCATTTTGATAAATCGAGAGCATAATTTCTTTTGCGGTAAATCCACATTTAGAGTGGATTTATTGAAATTGAAAATTTCTTCACAAAATGTTATTATGTCATAACATTATGTTCGAACATTAGTAACATGTTCGTCCGGTTTATCCAGAATAAAATAAACGTCGTTTTATATACTTTTATTGATTGTAGAGCTAATATTAATCTTTTTTTTAATTTGCGAGAAACCAATTTGGAAGATTTGCTGCTGATATGTCAATTAGCAAATATATAAGAAGGATAATAAATTATTCCTAAATTATGTTATGTCCCAATAGCGTGTGCCAATATCAATGAAGGTGTGCAGAATATTGAATGGTTTTTTAACTCGTTCATCTTTCCCTTGTCTTCCCAGCACCACATAATCTATCTCAATTGAATGTCTATTAAAATTTTCTCATTTTCTCCTGAAACATATCCGTCCAAATTACCTTTCAGTGTTGAATTGTAAGTGATTGAAAAGTTGGTCAATTTTCTCAACATCGGTATAGTTTTATTACTCAAGCACACTCAATTTTCACAATTATTTTAGAATTTCAACATTTTCATCCTGTTCTATCTCTTATATAGCACACAAACTGTTATCAGTCGGTGTGTGAAAATGATTTGCAGAATAATATACGAGGAGGAATATATCTCTCTCGAAGTTGACGTTGATGTAGCCTAAATCGAATATTATATTGCCGTGAAATAATTTAGATCCAATGTTTCAAGAGAGAGTGAAAAAAAAAACGAAGATGAGGAAGCATAAAATTTCACAGCTGCTCCATGAAAATAATTGTGTGAGTTGCCATTGAGAAGGTGTAATGTGTGTTTGGAGTAGAGGCCAATTGTGGAGTTTTATATGGTTGAAAAAATCATTAAATACTGAAAACATTAAAGTTTACAGAAGTGGAATCCTTGAGCACCTCTTTATGCGTCCAAAAGTGCCTGTTCAACAATGTTGGGCTCAATTGTTTGGCGAGGGGGTGGAATTCACAAACAATTTTCCAAAATAACTCGTACACATTGTTCCATCTTCCAGTGTTTGTTGTTGCCTTTCATCCATGCACCCACATGAAAGAGTGCCTCTTCCGTTTGGAAAATATAATTTAGCTTTTTTTTGCCACTTGCATCAATTGTGACACGATCGAGACCATATGACTGTGATTGTTACAGGAAAAAAAAAAACGCTTATGCTAAATTGCCAGAGGATGGAACAATCCAGGTGTAGTGTAATTGTACATGTACGTATGTATTGGTGTTTATATTGGCTTTGCCATTTATTGATGATCCATTAAAACAGCAGTCTAAAGTCAACCATGGAGTGTTTCAGTTATCGCCCCGACAAGGTGTTATAAATTGTTGGTGAATTTATATGGTTGTACTGAGATGAGATGAAAATGTGGGAAGCTGTAGTATAAGCCTACATAAAAATGTCTTGTATTTAAATATGAAATATACCGGAGCCTATTCGTGAAGTAGTAAATTTTCGCGCTTTCTGATTTTATTAATTTACACTTGACTTTCTCCCATTTACCACTCTCCTTTTGTGTCCCCCGTTGGGTGGTTTTAAGGACCTGCAAGAGGAGGATCTCTTAAAAACACGGAGAAATGTAATAATGGATTCGTGGTAAATTGACTGGGACTGTTTCACGGATTATTTAGGCCGAACCTTTTTCATTTGTACTTTTTCATTCCTCCACTCGACATTTCTCCTATTCTTTCATACTCTTGGCTCAGTATCAACGCATTTCTTTACAACATATTGTGTATATTTGTGTGTACAGAAGACTGGAAAAGAAAATTGAGAGGGTGTGAGGAATTTTGTGCCACCGAAAAGAAGTGAATGAAAAAAAAGTTCCAGAACGCAAGAGAAAAAGAGAGAGAAGAGTGACATCACGGGGAAGAATAAAATGTATATGAAAGCCAAGAGGAATATAACTATAAAATCTATGTTAATGTTCTCTAACATAACAGTTAGTTGTCTCTTCTTGCACTGCAAAGTCTCTTTCAACATGAAGGCACTAAGGATAAATATTCGCATTTGTCCTGTTACAGATTTCAACAGAAATTAGAATAAACAAATGACTCTCACAGTTATTTAAAGTTGAAAAAGCAATACAAAAGGAGAGACTCATTGTCTATATAGTGTTCAACTCCCTTCTATTATGTAACAGGTGAAACTCTTCATTAAAAATTTTGGAGGAAAAATCTAACTAATTTACATCGCAAAAAAATGTTTTAATTTGAATTTATCCTTAAGAATACTTATAATTTTTTACATAGATTCTTTAACTCGAAAAATTATAAAAATTCGGTTCGAGTTTATATTAATTTGAAAATTTATAAACTTGGAGTAACCATCTCCTATTGATTTCGTTAAGCCACTCCTCCTGAAATAATTGAGAATTTGGCAAGTACCTACCTACCTAACCAAATTTCACTTTCCCGTGTTAACACGTCTATCTATAATCTAAATATGTATATAGAAAGCAGAGTATGCATATGTTCTGAATTGGCCTGAGCACCTGTAAACCACAAAATCTCGACCGGGCGCGACTTCAGTAGTCCGAAAATATCCATAGGCTGCATGAAAACTTCATCCATTTCCCCATACGAATTTATTACTTTTCTAACATTTAGTTAGACTTTTTGATCACTAAAGGGCTAGTGACGCTAGCAGGACATAATGTTTGTGCAGTTTATTAGAGTGAAGTCAACCTAAAGGGAAAAGTGGAGTAGATGGTCCAATGTATTTCTGTATACCTAATGCGAAAAATATTTTAGATTTGAAGTCGAATTGAGATAGTCCTGACTAAGGTCATATCTAATCCAACTTCAAATCCAATCCTAATCCAATTCTATCCATGTTAAAATGCATAATCCGGTCTCAATTTAAATAGTCCCAATGATTTTCTAGAAATGGAAACCACGATCTTTGACTTGAAAAACATTAGTTAATTTTCTTTTACACAATAATTGTACCTGACTAAATACAACTCATCATTACTTTAATAATAATTTAAATATTTTTCAAAAGGAATTTCGATTTAAAGATAAATTAATGATTTTGTTCTAGTAGTTATACTTTGCCTAAAAGATTGTTCTTGCTTAAAAAAAAAGTGTTATCAAATATTTTTCCCCTTTAACTTTTACTGCTCTCTAATTTCTTGTTGCTTAATGAGTTCGCAGCGTTCGCAGTCACCTTTGCTCCCTTTGCTTTCAGTTTTCTTGTATTATAATTTCTGTCTGGGATCCTAGAATATTCGTTCTGGTTATCCATCAGGTTTCATATTTAGATGCACATGAATTGGCAACACCTCGTAAATAGTTTATTCGATTTATTGCAAATGCTAGGATATTTTAGCATTTACTTGCTTGTTCATCGATTCTCTCGTTACGCTTCATCAATTCCCAGCGATTGAACTTTTCGTCGCCGTATATATGTAAAATTTTCTCCCTTTGCCACCGTCTCACGTTCTGTAGTCGCACCACCTGTAATTTAGTCGAGCTGAATAAGGAAGCGAAACAGGTGAGTGCAATTTGGAATTATTTCGCGATTAGGTACTACCCTTTGATCACGAAATTTAAATATAATTTGTTTAATAAGGCTTCATATACGAAATACTGGTGCGACGAAGAGTTTCTGTGGGCCATGGGGTGGTGTAGTTCAAACACTAAAATATGTATATATGCTTGGGATGAGAGCTCCATAGAGAAGTGCATTGCAGCGCCCCCTGTGTGGCTCACGTGAGGCGCGCTTTATGAATGTTTCATCGTGGGAATTTGTAACAGTGTATTGTGAGGCGTTTGCCTGAATGCTGCTGGGTAGAAAATTTTTATCTCCCATGCACCGCGCGTATATTTCGATTATTTCTTCGAAAGAGAGACTTGATGGGAGATGATGGTGTTTGTGTGTGAATTAAAGTGCGCACGGTCAGGCACACGACCCGACTTTACCCGACTTGACATCGTCACGAAAACAGGTTTCGTCGCCTTTTCGCATGCTTTCGTGCGCATTCCGATTCATCTTTTAGTCAGAGCTCGTACGGTGACCATCGCGGAACGCGCGCGCGCGTAAATTGACTTCTGTGCCTGAGATACAGCAGTTTTCCTCCTCTATAGGGCGAAAAGGGAGATATACACACAATTTTAATATCCAGCTAGAGAGAACATCTTTCTGTGCAGTTGCAAAAAAGTGTTTTCTGGACCATTTTCTGTCGCACAAATGGCCAATATATTGCAACCGCAGGACATACAATTGTGAAAATAATCCCAAGTGGTGGAATTTTTAACTCTCTATCCGTGGCGGAGGGGGATCCGTGAAGAAAAGCCGTGCTTTTGTCCCGTTTTATTTTTTCCTCAACCCCGCCAAGTTTCCATCATTATGATTTTCGCAGAACTTTGACCTTTCATCAATGGACATGTCTACAGTTTTGGTGATTAACTTGTGTTTGCTGGAAAAAAATTACACCCTTCTTCACTATCGTAGTGCTACTTTTTGTGATTCGGGGTGTCTCTCTTCTGCTTTCGCAATCGAATGGGGATGGACCCCAACTTTCGGCTAAACCGGAGAGTAAACTTAGGCGAAATCGATAGTTGGGATGAATTTTTTTAGCTAGAAAAATTTTCATGGGTGCTTCAAGTGCCATCCTTTTCCTCTCACTTTTTACTGGGGGGGTGCCTAAAAATCCTCTTGCGCTGCTTCCAACTTGGATGCCTGTAGTAAGCAAAATTCTCCTGTTTCAATACCACCCATTTCAAAGCGGAGAATTGGCACGAGAGAGAGAGTGTATTCCACCCAATATAAAAAGGATGTGTTGTTTTGTGTTTTATCTGCATTAATGCTGACTCGTGCCATTTTATCACCCAAGAAAATGCTAAAAGTGCTCCTTTTGCCTCTCACGCGACAAATACGTTTCTGGCTCCGGTAGAACTACATCCCCAAGCAGGACATGGAAGGATATATTTACACAAATTTTCACCCGTAAGACATTTTCTATTGGGACAAAATAGTGATGGAAGTGTCTGTAAACCACCCTGTATTCAGTGTTGCGAAAATGGGTGAAAAATTTTCACCACCCACAGATATTTTTGTACTTATACTTCTTGATATTAGCTGAAGAGATGAAAAAAGTGCTGTGAGATTGAAATGAAGAGAAAATTGGGCGATATTTAAAAATGAATTACAAACCCCACCTACAAGGCATTGTCTTTAATTTTTGATTTTCCAACCATCAAATCTTCATCGCTTGATTTTTCTTTGCTCACCCTCCCTTTGCGATGAAAAGAATTGAAGATTTTTACGGTTTTTGGCATAAAATTTTCATCTCAAGAACTTCCATCGTGGGTGATTTTCGATGGTGGAGTACCATCAAATGCGGCGTACGCGAGTCAGAGGGAGAAAGCAGAAGAGAACCCCAAGATGGATTACAAGGATGGTCAATTGAAGTGCAATAAATACTAATTAAGTAATTTCTGCGGAAATACGGGGTGGAATTGCATATAGTTTTTGGAAAAAAGTTCAGTGAGTTACGGGTTATAATTTTTTTTTAAATAAAATAAATGACTTTAACCTTAAAATTTTGAACTCACTAGTAATTAATGTGCCTAGATTACTATAATAACGATTAAAAGCTTAAATTCTGACGATTTTCAAGACCGTTTCATTGGTGGTGACTCCATCCCAACTCCTCGTTAATTTCTTAAAATACCCTGAAACTCTCGAAAAGTAAATACTCAACACAGAATGAGTTCCATGTGGGACGATTCTATCATTTTTCCCAAGACTCTCAAATTCTAAAAGGCATAATCTAAAAGTGTAACAAATTGCACTTCAATTGTCACAATCTGTTTATGGGAGTTTTGTAACATTAACTGATTTTTTTTTCTCTGTGGGGCCGCCAGCACCCACCCAAAATACTTGGGTGATTGCGGCAAATTTACATTTTAACCACAAATTTTCACTCTTGACAATCAAATTGAAATTAATTTCTTTCTCCACATTTGTGCTTTATCAGTGATTTCAACCACAGGAATCCGCCCCTTCAGTTAATTCTAATCTAACAAGTTGCGAGTGTTGAGCGGATGTTAAAGAGAAAAAAACGCTCATGCAGAGTGTGAAAAGCAAGCTGAAAGGGAGTCAGTGAAAGGACAAAGAGGAGAGACAGTGGTAACTGATAAAAAGTATTATAAAAGGACATATGAATTGCCAAATTGTGAATCTTCCCTCTTAGTGGTTAAAAGAGTGTTTATTTTCATGTTTATTTCTAAATCTAAAAAAATATAACTATAATCCATAAAGTGATAGATAGATAATAAACTGTCTGAAGGAGATCAAAGTTGAATCTTCTAAAAAAGCATAAATTCATGTCTAAATAATATACGTAAAAGGGTACTAGGAAAATAAATTGTGCATAATAAAAGACATGCAAGAGAAAATAACTCGAAAGAAGTGAATAGGAATTAGTTGATCAGTGGAAGGAATGCTGTGAGAAGTTATTGGAGTGTCTTCAATTGAGGCTGACATACGAGTGTTCAAATTCAATTTTCCCATTCTTGTGAGTGTGAGGAGAGATTCTCCTGTCTTTTGGATTCATTTAACACCCAATGTACTCAAGAATATTTCACTCAATGAGGAAGTTTTCACTTTGAGATATCAAAAGAGGATTCACTGATACACCTGGTGGAAAAATAACCCTCATCAAAATGCAATTGGTAAGTTTTTGTACCCACTCCGTCCCCTTTATTAATCATCCATGCTTTTCTCCTATGCTGTGGGATATACATATAATATCTCTAGAAAAGTACAATTTAGGTTTAATGATACATAAAACTGTGTGTAGTACAAGATATTCTCCAGAGGAAACTTCTTTCACCGTCTTAATTAAGCTGAGAGCTTTACAGAAGAGATGCCTGCACTATGGTGTTGAATGTTTAAAAAGTTTATCAATTTCCTCGACATGGAGCAAAACCTGAGATTCTGTGCTATTTTTTGCCAACCAAAGCAATTCTACTAGTGGTCAAGATCAAATTACCTGAGAAGATATTATCAAATCAAATTACTTCTGTGAAAGGATTTATTTATAACAACATGTCAAACTTCTCCTATACGATGATTTGTTACTCAGGAAATTATTACTTATATAAAGTTGAATTAATCTAAATTTGCATTTACATATTACAAACTATAATATATAATAATAGATATTGTCACAATAAGGATATGAATATAGACCACCTTTGTCATACATATTGAGTATTTTGGACATTGCAAAAGTCTATCATGCATTTGTGTGCTTCAATACATATTACGCAAACATACCTAATCTGTGGTAAAATATTATTATACCTACCGTTATAGATAAATTATTTATGCTACAATTACGCTAAATTTTGTTGAAAGCTAATTTTAAATAATAATTTCATGACATTTTTTTTAATACACCCATAACTTTTCGTCAGTTTTAATTTACAAAGTGTTATGAATAAAAATGCATGAATTAATACAGTTGTCAGAATATTTTCGTTCATCATATTTCAGATGAAAGAATTAATATATGTATCATAGTAGAGATAAACATCCATTCGCCGGCGAATTAAGCTCGTGTACAAAAACTATATATATTTAATGTACAGTGTTAATGCTTAATGCTACGTTGGAGAAATATTTGTTTTTCAGTGTTGTTATGAAAAAATAAAAACGTAGATTTTTTTCTATTTTTTGTCTCTACACTATTTCATGATATACTTCATTGTCCAACTATTTACCTCTTGTTTTCTTTCATACTGTCTAGAATAGCAATAAGGAATGTTTGGTGTGTTTACAATTTTATCTATGCTTTTGCACATATGGAAGTGAAACAGGGGATAAAAGGGGTGATAGAAAAAAAGTATACACACGAAGTAAAGAATAATACTATGGGATCACTTCCACCATGAAGGGGCAATGAATATCTCTATGTGCTTAAAATGCAATAGCTTTTTTAATATATATCTACGTGAGGTATAGGTATTATATTCCTTTCTGCAAATAAGAAGCTGGTACATTGAAAATAATAAAAAGGGAAAAATAGAGAAGTACACCCGTCAGGTGGTTGCTTGAAATAATAAGAAGGAGTGAAAGAGTAAGACAATGGCAGAAGTTCTTCGTTACGCAATTTAATTTAAAGAAATGCCAGAGAAGTTTTTGTGCTGCTTTCTCCATTGAATTTTCTTATTTTGTTCTCAACAAACTTTAATAATATCAGTTGGTAGTGAAAAAAAAAGACGAAGAACGATGGATATAACCATTTGCACATTTGTATTATTTTAATGTGCGTGTTCGCAAGAAGACTTATAGTGTGAGTCGCAATATCTGTCCCACGAATTGTTCTATACATAATATTGAAAGTCTGTTAATATTTTATCAGGCTTCAAATTGATCTTTTAACAGTCATCTCAGATAAAATACATTAAAAAATTCAAATATTAATTGTATATGATACAAATCTTTTAAATTCCATCAGATTTCTTTTTTCTTTCGCTATTAGAATTGTTCTATATAATGAAAAATGTTGTAAGGGCAAAATAATCAGCTTATTTTATTCAAGACGGATATTTGGGAGCCCTCTGTGCTCGTGTGAATGGCTGAAGGAGCAATAAAAGTCACGGATATTTTATCTTACATTGAAGAGGGAGAGGGAGTTGAAAAACGAAAATGGTGAGACAGACAAATTTGTCACCCAAGTTATATGTATAAAGTTAAATAAAATGCGGGAAATTGAAACTTTTGGTACATTTTGTCAGGGTGTAGCATTTGCAAATAGAATTGTGAGAAAATGCAACTTTTCGTTTCTTCAACACTATAGGTATGTACACACAGTAAAATCCGTTAAAGGACTTTCTGAGTGTGTTACATCGAGGATTGAAATCAAGAGTTTCCTCTGGATGGTCCTGGTCAAAAGTTTTCTCTCACTTTTCCCTTCTGGAGCAGATAGAATGGTTGTTCTACACACACTCGAGCAAGAGAGTAGATAGAAGAAAATGGTATTAAGGGGACTTTTATTTATTTAAAGTGAAATTTACACTTGTTCACTCTTTTAGATTTTTACAAAACTTTCCTCCTTGTTGCACTTCCTTATGCGACATCCAGTGAGAAATTATTTTGTGATAAAATGTGAACTCTTATTCTTCTTCTAACGTCTTTTTCTCACGTATATTTTTGTCTTCATCCTCTTTTCTCTCTTCCCACAGACTGTCACAATGGTACTATCACGAGTGGCATTAATCCTAATTGGAGGTGAGTAATGAAAACTTTTATATTCTTTCCCTCAACACCAAATGTCTCCTTATCAAATGACCAATGATGTTGGTGTTTTGGTGGAGAAAAGACTGTATATACAACATATAACTTTCACTATTTATTGTCACAAATTCCTTCTGATATTGATAGGAATTTCTTACCATTTGACATGTGACTTTGAAACAGAGTTTCACGTCTCAGTATAGATTAGTGATGGTGACTCTTCACCTAATGGATTTCTGTAATATCGAACCGGAAAGAAACACTCGGAAGATGACTTCTTTTCCATTAGTATCAACACCTCTTAATACACATGTTTTAGTCGTTGCATCGTCTTCAATACGTTATTTTACAAAATATAATGTGGTTTCTATCTTTTATATACGATTTCATGATTTCTAATGCATTAGTAGGTATATTTCAAAATGAAATCAAAATAATCCTAACTCAAATATATAAAGCTAATCACCGTGTAAAGGATGCACATGCAAATTTTTATAAAAAGTTTATTTATTGCTAGATTTTTTTTTTAAATTTCGTTTAATTTGTCAATGCCCGGTATATCAAAAGCTATTGAAAAGGAAGACTTTTATAGAAATTATGAAAGTTATTAAATAAAAGTTAAGCTGTTGTGGCCCGTGGAGCGCTTGGAAAAACCCAACTTTTGGTGAAACCATGAAACTGAAGAGTTCGTGAATTTATATAGGGGATATATATATTTGTTAGAAACACCTTTCGTGCCTTTACAACACATTTTTTCTAGTTTCTTCTTTAATGAGCAAAACTCCGGCCGGATTCAGCTTAACAGATTGAAATGTTTAAATTAAAAATTTTCTGTTCAAAAATTGAAATTTTCCTATTATTTTTTTTAAAGAAAATATTATACTACCTATGGTGTTTTACAAGGACTTTATTTAATTAAGTCCTCATAATCAACCTTTATTAAAATTTTTAGGATTACTATTGGGTAGAGAAAATAATGTTTATTTTAACAAGTTTCATTATAATATTGAATTTTATATTCCACTTGCCCTCAACTATAGGTTAATTATTGTATGAATTTTTGTTCCTAGTCAAAAATTACAGTTGTTTGAAAAAGTTTTGAGTGTTGCAAAGTTATTGTTATGGTAAAATTGAGATATTCCCATTTCAATAAAATGTTTTCACAATTTTAAAAGTTTTGCCCCTCTGCAAACATTCTTTGTAAACTAATTTCATATAATCTATAATATTGTGTCCTTTTTATGGCATATCACGAGGATTGAAGGGTGGATGGCAATATGGGTCAAACACAAATAATAAACACCAATCAATCTTGTCACAATTTGACAGAGAAATTAAACATCAACCCTCACGAAGTCATGTAACAATTGCTACAATCAAGGGAGTCACAATAATTTTCATGAAATTACTGTGCCCAGTTAAATAAATGAAAGGGACACACAAGTGAAACTTTCCGAAATAATATTCAATGTTAGAACTTTTTTTCTCTCATTGGTAACTTTTGCTCAACAAACTTTTATATTGACTCTTTTTATGTTTGCCTTCCACCCTGTGTCTTTTGACTTTCTTGTGAAAAATAGAAATATTACTCCGTCGAGAATCCCACCTTTGCGTTCCTCCCTGGGCACTCTGCATTCCCGCCGCCAATTGGCCTCTTAACAATCGTATTTTTCACCCAAGTAAGTAATTTTAAAAGTGTGCTCACGAAGATCTGCTCTGGCTGCTGATGATTACAAACAGGTGCTTTAGCATCTGTATTTAATAATCTTATTACATTGGTAGCAGCCGCTACGCTCTCTCTCTCTCGTTCTTGCACATCTTTTCAACATTTGCTTTTTTCGGGAATTATATCCACCAAAGCAGACAGGTGTCACTGGTGGGTATTTAATGGACAGTGGTATAGGCTAGAAGGAGAAAGACTGAGTCATCTTGCATTATTTTTTAAAGAAAAGTGGTATATATTCAATTATTAGCACAATATGTTGTTAATATCAAATAAAAGAGAGGGAGAGAGGCATACATTTTTACACGATGAGATGTTCAAAAAATCATGAGAGTGAGTGTGTGTGAAAGAGAAGGATGATATAAGGTGGAAATAAGAAAAATCGAGAGGCAGGTGCTCTAGACTTTATGTAGATGTTATTCCTCAAGATGCGACCAAATAATTCAAAGCGATATCGTGCGCATTTTGGCGTTCTTTGAATAAATTTTTTGGGAATTCACCCTGCCTTATACAACTTCCATCAAGCCGGAGGAATATGTATTTATCCATAAGCGTTGTAGCATTTGTAGGGTTGAAGATTGAAACAACAGAAAGGTCCGACCAACAAGGTGAATTGGGGTGTAAACTTTATCCACTTTGTTTCCAAACTTTAGTATGGAAATCTAATCTAAAGTTTTAGTCAAAATCAACACTGACCAATTAAGCGGAATTTTTTGGGACTTGAACTTGATGTCCTGGCTCAGTATTCATTGTTAAATTTTCAATAAACAACGTAGATGTTTACTAAGAACTTTTTCTGTCAATGCAACGAAATACAGTTTTTTGAGCTGATACAATAATGCTCTTTTGTATATGATCGTATGAATTACTTATTGAAATTATTCATTTCACTCATTCGAATATATACATATGATATTCTCACTAAACTACTTAATAGTAAAACTTCATAGGGAAAAAATGAAAGGTTTCGCCGCAACTGAACGATCAAAAGAACCACCCATTTGAGAGCATTTTGAATTAATTCATGATTTTTAATTTAAAGCATTATGCTTAATTGCTCTCATCTAGAAAATTGTGTAAATGCATGGGATTGTGAGAGATAGTGGCTCGGCGTGTCTGCTTTCTAGAGGCAAGACCAGAGAAACTCAACACAGTAGGAGACAATTTTTGGTATTACAGTTTTTTATACCCTCTCGCTTCTTTTTTCTTCTTTTTCTCATTTCTTGTTTGTGCGCCCCCTCTTGATATACGGGTTCATTTTCTTATGTTTGCCATTGCTTAAATTTATACGTATAGTATATATATTTTTTTCGTCTAACTACATAGAGGCAAAATACACATATCGCATAAAAGGAGTTGAAAAAAGGGAAAAAAGAAAAATTTATATGCATCTGTTGGTTCTACATATTCATCTTTTTTTTCTTTCCTTCATTTCGAGAGCATTCACAAGTGTTTTGAACGGGCGTAAGTTAATGAATAAGAGAAGAGGGTGGAAATTAGAGTATGAGCGGAACAAGCACGCGAGGGAAAACGAAACAATCCATTCTGAGGGTAATTTTCAATTTGCAATTGACATTCTGTCACAATATTTGATTTCTTTGTGTCTCCACTTGTGCTCCACTGCATATAACATTCACCGGATTCGGCGATGGTAGTGTAAAGATTGGGTCACACAAGTGGGGAACATATGCCCCTTGTGACACCGCTCACACACGAATTGAGCACACTTTTGAATAGAGAGAGAGGTTTTAAATTCCAATTGTCTGGGCGTTTTAGCATTGTGGACAAATGTTAACACTGGTGTTGAAGAGAAGATATCTTTTTGCAAATATGAAACTCCAGCAGCGTCTCATGTGACATTTGATCATCATTTTTATGCGCTCTTCGCCTCCCAGAGACGAGAAGACAAGGCGCCAACATTGGGCTCAGTTCACTGGGAAAAGAACAAAGTGTTATTTCATAGAAATTATTCTTAAAGATTCTTCACTCCACATGATATGCGAATATTTATGGTTTGTAACACCCCCACATGCGTCTAATTTACGAATTTATTTTGTACTACTGTTACCACAAAAAGTGCTGGATAAAAAATTTCTCTTCTCTGGTAGAAACGTTGCGTCAAATTATTGCTTTACTACATAGTGTAGTAACGAGCAAAACTTGCAGGTCGGATAATACATAATCTTACTGGTATAAGAACTTTGAAAAGAATAATATTTTTGTAACTTAATTCGACATCCTCTTATCGTTTGAATTTGCAATGGAGTAGGTATTTAGCGGAAAGAAAGCCTTCGGAGTATTATTCTAATTTTGTATTATTTCTATCGATTTTCTTGAACAACTTCAGCAAGTTTTACTTCACAAGTCTCTGATGCCATGTTTGATTTTTCATGAAGTTGATTTACATGGATTTTCATAAAAATACTCGAGCTCGTTGGTGAAGGGAAGCAACATGCCTCTATACTTGTCTTTTTGAAGCACATATACTCCTCTCATCTTTATAATATAGATTTCTTGTTGTAACTCATGAATTCTTCAAGAAAGGCCTTAATACTAAGAGTGGTGGATTTAAAATTTTTATTCTTCTTAGTATTTAAAACAATATTCGACAGAAATATTATGCGGTAAATATTTATTGGAACTATACATATATAACACAAGAATGGGTCGAGAAAAGGAGTCAAAGAGAAATTTAAATATTTCTCATTTTCATTTCAATTTAATGCCTGACTCATTATAAAAATTTCATTCCCTATTGATAGAAAATTTTAATTGAGGTGGGAATGAAAGAAAAACATCAATGCAATCGAAAAGAGCGTGGTTTTATTTGACCAGGTTCTCTTTCAACCCATCATCCACACGCAAAGTATTTTATCCATTTTACATATGTCTCGTATGGTAACTTTCTTCTACATCATTATCTCATTTTCTTTATTATGTGCGTATTATTTGTCACTGGTTAGACATTATGTGCATATTGGTTTTCGGGAGACGATAAAGATGAATCCAAAAAGGAGTGACACAAGAAGATGAGTTGAGAAAAAAATCTCCAATCATCCAACACTTGGTTGTTTTCAACCCACGTCTCACTGTTGATCTTTTGGGCAGATTGAGTTGACTTGGTGGAGAAAGAAAGAAGTGGCAGCGCTTTTTGGACTGTGTGGTCGTCACCATTAGTGAAGCACACTATTCAATGCCACTCAAGAAAATATTCTCCTCCCCTTCCATTTTCATCTTCTTGGCTCCAAAATATATTGTGGGTGTACGCAAATAAAAATCATAAATTAACTATCTATATATATACACGCATATATATTGCTTAGACATAAAGACAAATTACATGTGTGAAGGAAATGTTCAACTCGATAGCACTACTATACTTATTAAAGCATATGTTTTTCTCCCGAAGTTTGTCATTGAGTGTAAAATTTGGAGAAAAAGACGAAATCTCCTAAAAATTTTACCAAATATTTTCGGTAAGCAATTATATATTTATATATCTATCTTCATATTCATACCTATCCATAAAGGAAATATTTTTTGTATACCTCTAACTAAATGATATACAATTTCACCTTTTTTCCACGAAAAAATAAAGCTTCTAACGAGTAAAAATAGCAAACAACGAGTAAGTACCATGGGTTGGGTTTATACAGTGAATATTTTTCCGAATAAGTGACTTTCTCTGTATTTTTCCGCAAAAGCAGATACGATATCTTGTGCGATGAAAAGTCTCCCCACACGAATCTGTTGATTGCGACTCACAGTGGAAATGCAAAATAATTTTCAACAGCCAGAGTATTTCCAAGTGTGCAATCTCATTCCCACCCTTAAAATTTTATCGTTAAGTGTGTCTCTCATTCCACCCTATTTTCTTGGTGAGATGCGGCAAAAGCAATCGACGAGGGTGGAATTGAGGAAGTTTTTAAATTATCATCACATTTGACTTTGGTATGTGTTGAATATTTTGCACATAATATTTACTTAAAACATCCATCTCTCTGCTACACTTTACATGTCTCTTTCTTTCTCCCTTCAATTTTCCATCCCTCAACATCCTACAATGTATATCTATATGTGATTTTCACATATATTATAACATATGTAGTGCATTTACTGGATGGAAATAGAGGAGTAAAAGATTGAAGATAAACAAAATGAACGAAGCCCATAAACGACAACAAAATGGAAAATAAACAAACGAAAGCTTCATCCCTCGCAACGGCAGTGCCACCCTCTTTTTGTCATTTTCATATTACACCACATTGTGCCGCCTTGATGATTTGTTGTCTGTGTTGTGAATGCTGAGCGTGTGTGTGCGGGTGTCATATGCGAATTTATGAGCATTAACTGAAAGTAAAAGGCGCAAAAAAGTTTACACAATTTCTTTACACACGGCTATAAGACGCAAAATAGACAAGATGAACAACACTTCTTGCAGGACCCCTCAGGAACATTTATTTGCGCTTATACGACAATATGTCAATTATAATACATTTAGTAAGGCTCATCGGGGCTAACGGATGGGACATCCCAAAAAATTGATATACGTTAGCACTAGATTGGATTTTTATATGTATATCTCTGATTTAGCGAAAGCGTTTTGTGAAATTTTTGAATTATCTTTTTTGAAGTCAGCTGGACTTGACTCTATTTAAAAAAATAATATTTTTTTCTGCATCTGCCCCACTCTTGCCTGCTGTTATTTTTTATGGCGGAACTTCTCTCTTGGCTTTGCTGGAAAATTTTGAAAGGAAAATCTACTATAAAAATAAAATCCATTTGTCAATTCTTTATCAATTTGCGTATCGTGCATGTTTGAATAATTGTTTGAACTTGCTATACTATGAAAAATGGTTGTGGGTGTGAATTTTCTAGCTATTATATATGGAGTTAGTACAAAACAATCACTGCATATACATAAAGATGTGAGTCTCTATAGAATCTAGTGCAACTAGTGAAACATTTTTCACGTTAACACTTGCATACAAAATCAAACTTTTAAATGGCTCCATATTTATTCACACTGAGTGCCATGAGTGCATATAATTATTATACATAGTTTTATGAAGTTTCGATGCTGCTGGTACATTCAATGATTACTGGAATTGTTACCTATTTCCTTATTTTATCAGTTAAATTTATTGATAACGAGGACAACGTGCAGAGATAGGTGGAAATGATGAAGAATGATATTTTTGTTCAACATCAGAATTTAGAAGCAAAAGTGAAATTTTTTGGAAAATTGAACAGCACTTCATAATGTTGGTGAAGAAGCCAAAAACCTAATCAACAAACGTGTTTGAGATTGTTTCTCGTAGAAATTACCTTCCTTTCTCAAGTGTTTTGTTTTTGTAGCAAGGGGTTTACTTGCACACTCACTTTTCATCCCTCTATACATATCGATGGTGTCGATCAGGAGTTTTCGTTGAGTGTTTGTAAATATGCATAAATTACATTCTCATTTCCTTTCGCCACTTACTCTCTGTGTCTAACTATCACCCACTCAGCTTCCACTAAATGTGTCTGGGATAGAGATGTAAAAAAATGAGGTACTTTTATCTGTGCAGAATTCATTGGGGGCATTTAATTGCATCAGCATTTAATTAATAGTTTTCCATTCGCTTCCTTTCATTAGCCTACACTACTCTACAAAAAGCATTCAGACATTTTCGAAATATATACATACATCTTATAGCGTGTTTGGCTATTTATTATTGAATTTTCTTCTATTTTCATGTTCCTGTGTGCTCTCCTTTTTATACATTTCATTGCCCTTTTCATCGTACTCCATCTACACGTTAATTGTGCTCTCAGATGTGATAATTACAGAATTATTTTCCATGATTGCAGCGAAATTAAAAATTAATTACAAAAGGGTGAAGCCCTTTTATCCAAGGGAAAGCCAAATCAACAGGAAATTTGTATTACATGTCATTAGTCAAAGGGTGGGAGGAGAAGCTATGCAAGAATAACGAGGTTAAAAGACTGATGGTGGTGAGAGCATAGACAATTTATATTAGGAAACAATTGATAATATTAAATCGATAATTAGTTGATGAGTTGGTAAATGGGTTATCAAATTAATTCTCATTCTTCTTAATATCATTTTACTCTAATCTTATTGTCCGCGATGCAAAATTAATCGCTCATTATTAGAGTAAATCAAAAGAGGAATAATCTTTTGAATTTCACTCCTAAAATAAAGACCGAACTTTCCATAAACATTCGCATGTATTATCCGCATTTCATATTAGCCAATGCAGTCAATTGGCTCATTATTGACCCCCTGGCGGGAGAGGCCGTGTTGCAATAAAATTGAATGTGACGATGATAACAAAGAAAATATGTCCTGCAATAATCCTTTGATATTTCGTTCTAATTTTCGTGTGAATATCATCCATTGTTAATCGCATTTTCAATATACATATCATAGATTTGATGCTGTTGAACATAGGGGCAATATAAAAAGAAATAAACAAAAAAATAAAAATGCATCGGCCGGGAATCGAACCCGGGCCGCCCGCGTGGCAGGCGAGCATTCTACCACTGAACCACCGATGCGTTGGATCTTCAATTGGGGGGTCATTTGGTCGATTTGAGATTCATATATTGCTTAAAGTGAATGGTTGAGGATTTTATCACCAAAATCTAAATCTACCTATTGTTGAACTATATCAATACAGCTTTAAAGGACAACACATTAATTTGCCAATAAACATTAAAATGTAATTTGTGATTGATGATGTCAATGAAATTGTATCAATGACTTTTTATTTACTCTCACTACATGAATTTTTGAGCATATAATTGCTTTTTATTGACAGAGAAAAGGGCGCAAATGTAAATATTACAGAAATACTATTTAAATGGGGAGTGAGAAAATTTATTTTCATTGGAAAAACATTTCCAGCTCATTCTGATATAGAGGGGTGGATATTAATTAAATTGATCTATTTTGTAATGCTTCATATTAATTTGTGAAATATTCAAAATAACACCTCATCGATTTTTCAGAACGCACCACATACACACACACCTTGAATAATGAAAAGTAAACAGTGGATGGAAATGAATCAATTATTAGGGATCTTAAGGTTTTATTGGGGATTTTCTGATATTTCTCGTATTCTTGCTTGTGTGATATGAAACGAATACATAGAGATGATATTGATATGCTTATTCAGCTCAGTTTGTCTTCACGAGCCATGGTTTAATCGACAAAGTTTCCTCTTTTCGATATTTCCACTCTTATAATCTCTCTTCTCGCAGAATATCTACAGGATTGTCCGTTTGTTCGATGGTTTATATCCATTTCGGAATCTTTGGCATGAAAGGACGATAATATCGTTTAGGTAGTTTTATTTTTTTAAATTTTTTTTCTAATAAAATGGAGAGCATCGCTCATTAAATTTCAACACTTATTATTCTGTCTTTGAAGAAGTGATAAATCATGATACGAGTCTAGAAAATCGTCTCTAAAATCTTTAAGAAATTTTTCAATTGAATGAATATTGGTGTTTCCAGATAAATACATCTCAATTTCCAAAAGTATTTGAAAATTTTACATCAATTAGGATTATACAATTGCGTTGTGAGCTGTGACTGTGAGTAACATACACATTTTTTCTTCCTTTTTTAATTTGTCAAATTCATTTGAGTGTCTCGGCGACAAATAAAAGTACAATCAAGTGGCTTAAATGTCGCGTCAGCAGATTAAAAATGTTTCACTCTTGGCTTTAATTATATAATACTAGTTAGATGGAGGACAGAAGTTAATGCAGTCGGAAACAAAGACAAAGTTAAGTAGGTGGATTTCATGGGAATTGGACATTACAAGAGTATAAGTGAGATGGAGAATGATGAAAAAAGAGCGGGAAAACCAAATAAAATAATCATTGCGGAGTATTTTCCTCACAACTCTTACCAAATTCAACAAATTCAAGAGACACAAGAAGAAAGAGAGTCAGTGAAACGACCACTTAGCCAGATTAATTGTAACTTTTCACAAATTAAATGATCGTCCACGATAATTAGAGTCAATTGAGGAATTCCACAGAAATATATATAGTCATTATTCATATTATGACACATGTATAAATATAATTTTATTAATTACAGTATTTTTATTACTTATCCCACATACTCTGAGACGCCGGATAACTTCTTCATCTCACTTTATGCTCATTCCCTTGACACACGATGGTGTAATTAAGTTACTGTTATCAGGCAGAATTTTTTCGGTGACTTTTCTTCTCTGTGTGTCTGAAGTCTTTCAGTGAATTCAATTGTATAATAATACAAGAGACGATTAAAGATGAAACATAAGTAGATGAAACTACCATATTATATGTATATGTAACTTATTTAATTGAATGTTACATATATTTTCGGGATATTGTTTGTTAAATATTTGATGAGATATTCAAATGAGCAAAATATCTTTAAAACTTTGTCTTTTTATTGCATCGCATAATTTGTTCTCTGGGATTACTGTAATGCGATTTATCTGATTGCTTACCCAACAAAGAATGAGTTATACGTATAGGAACGATTCCACAATTTTCTTCCGGTGAGTTCAATATCCTTGTAATATCATTAAATAAAAACAAATAAGTTTTTTCGGAAATAAATAAATTAGACAAAATATAAAAAATTACAAATTTATATGGAAATTCTATAGGATTTCCATGAAAAATTCCCACGCAAATGGAATATTCGAAATGGATTTCTATAACGTTCTTAAAAATAAATAATATTCATGCATTAAAAATAACTTTATACAATTAATAGTTTTGATTATTTGTAATTTGAAGGCAGGCTGTGGGACAGTTTTAATTGGAAATAGTGGAAATCATTGGTGATGGACATTGGAAAATTCATAGAACATTGGAAAATTTCCAGTGGATTTCTCATGGAATTTCCATGGAATCTACTTTAATGGGTAGTGTTTATCTGCTGCGGCTTTTGAAATTTATGATTTTTGATTTTGAGTCTGGTTTTGTCAATAATGCTGCCATAAAATGTATAATTACAGCAGTTATTTGTACGAGAGTTTTAATAATCCGCTGAAGCTTTAATTACAAGTCAATTGGCAATCGATGAGCTTTTTCTAGCACGCGATCAAACACCCCAAAACTCTTTTTATAGTCATTTCTGTGGCCATATAACACCATAATGCATGAAGCTGTAAAAATAATGTTGGTCATTATTTTGTGAATGTCAATTAAATCAACATATTTTGTGGAAAATTAAAAATGAGCCACTTTTATCACTCCATTTTCAAGTAGCTTCTCGTCGACAATCGATTGTGGGGTATGAACTTTTTATTAATTAAAATGTGAATGTCAATTTGAGTGTGAAGAAATCTCCTATCATTGATTTTTTATTAAGTGAACAATGTATTAATAAAACCAGCATTTACAAATTATTACAACACTGTGTGATTGAGTATTAAGTGAACCCAGTGTGATTGCTACTGGGCAAGTATAATACATAAAACTTTTAAAGTGATTTATAAGAATATCACTTGAAGAAAATTCCCTACAATTGTGGTGTGTGAATTGAGGCCATATATTTTTTCTTCCGCACAATATCATGTAATTCCGATGGTTATATTGCAGGATGGTAAGGTTGAGAACTTGTTTCAGTTTGATGGACTTTAAAACAATTTTTTTCATCTCTTTTATACTCTCAAAAATTTAACCTTGCAGTAAACTTTCGCACAGATTCAACTGTGTGTTTTCCTCCTTTTATTGCATGATGGGAGGAGGATGAGGGCGCGTAAAAAAAGAGTGGCTAAAAAGTTTTGTCTGGGAAATTGAAGCGAACAGATAACAGAATATCTTCATGTTTCGCTATCAATTTCAACAATTTCTCATTAGAAAGTTGTATCAGTTTCATGAGGGTGTTTTCTCAGGGTGTTCAAACATTGGACGTCTTCACATTTATATCTACTCCTCTCTCCTTGCGTTTGTCTTCATGGTGAATTCTTTGGTGATATATATGTTTTTGAATAAATACATGGAGAGATATGATTGCAAATGTTAGTCCTAGTTTCAATAATATGCACAGGGTGCTTCTCGAAAGGAATTTTGTAAACTGATGTCAAACACATAATTTGACGCATAAGCGTTGTGTTTTCCTTTCTGGACCATTCTGTGTGCTGCTTCGTACTTAATATTATGTGAGTTTTGTCTACTTAAGTCTCTCTGAAAAGTTTTGTATCCTGAAGAGACACATACTACAGATAAATTGAAGTTAGGGCATGGAGGTTATTTATTACAAAATATTAGATACAGTTAATAAGTACCTATTTATTTCTCAAATCTCATGTCTAGTTAAGAAGCCGTCATTTTATTGATTTGAAGATTTAAATATATATGAAATAGTTGTATAAGAGAATTTAAACCTCTTTTAAAATATTGATTGGCCTATTCAATTATTTCAAAATATATTAATAAATTTTCACCACATGTCACTATAAATATCAGAGTTTTCATCAAATTTAAATATTTTAAAATAAATAGTCTATATTTAATATAAAGTTTTCAATGCATTGAGACTATATAAGACTCTTTGTCATGTGAGTCAATTTCCTCTTTGCTTTATATATGCACCATTCCATTGTCATCTGTATCAAACCAATCGACCAAGTTTTTATTTATATGAATTGTGTGTGTTGGCTCCAAAACGAAGAGATCATCAGCAGTGAATGAACTCTTTTCTCAAACTCCAACATCTCTTCTGATTTAATGTGTTCTTCGGCTACTTCCATTTTGCTTGTTGATTGTGTGCTTTCATAGCACTTTTGCGCTTGGTCTTACCATCCACACGACTCTCCCTGTGCAGCTTATTAATGTCCACTGGTGCTACCTTCTTTCCCCACCTTCCCGCCAATGATCGTGTTGTTTCTTTTTCAATATAGCGCGCTATTCCGGTGAGCACACGTGTGTGAATGAATTCGAACATTGAGTTGTACACAGACTTAAAGAAGCTCGTTTTTTCAATATCATCCTCAATTCAATATGAATGGAAAAGACCAAGCAAAAGAGATGAAGTTCATAATGCAGATATTCCCGCCACGCATATCGTGTAGATCTTCTCATATATTAAAAAAATATATGTTTATATATATATATTATATAGCATCTCTAAATATACATATAGCTTAGAGTCTCCGCGAAGAAGAAGTCATATACAAAACACACACATTGAACACTGAAAAGTAACACCTTGTGTGGATATTTCTTCCCAATATATAGGTAGTTTATATTTTTCTCATATCATAATAAGAAGACGATATAGAGAAGAAGAAGTGGAGAGAACAGGTCACCGGATGAACGGATCAGTGATTTTCAATTGAAGTTTATATATTTTGTGTAACAATATACATAACATAATATACACAATTTCTTATGCCTCTTTAGACGCTCACACGTGAAAGATGTATGGCATAAGGTGAAAAAATTGTAGTCGAAAGATACTTAAACACGAACAAGGGGGTATCAACGTATAAGGTACAACTTTTCTAAAGTGATGATTGATAAAAAGAGATTTCAATATCACATCGCTCTGCATGTGTACACATTTTGATATTCAAGTCATTCATGCATTAGAATAATATTTCATCTGGGCCGCTCACACGCCAGGTAGGTACACGTCAAAATACGGGCTCATGGTGATATTTGAGAAAATGTTTCAATGAATTTTGTCATCATTTCCGCAAGAGAGATATGGTTTAGGCAAAAGCTTAATTTCTGACCGTTACACTTTCACAAGTCGTAACTCCCATGGGAAATTTATGAAAGCAAATTGGATTTCGTGGAGATTTTATCATGAAATTATTATTGACGCTGAGATAAGTATCTGGTGGCGCCAGATACTTGAAGTCAAATTGAAGAAATATTGGGTTGTTTATGCTTAATTAAAAATCACTTTGGTACCCAGCAATAAAATGTCATTATCAAATGAATTTTCAATCAACCTCACACGCAATATATGTATAATACATGTATGTACCTACGTGATTCTTTTTCAAACTGTTTCCGTTTTGTAGAGAGAAGCTCTTCAAGTATAAGATTTCTAAACCTTACACCAGCTGTGATTCTTATGTTTAGCTTTCGGATGAGAGATAAAATTTCCCGTATTTTATGATTTTTTTTTGCAAAAGTTATTCACATCAAAATGAATGGATAACTTAATATTGATTGAACTTATTTTTTGGAAAGTCACTGTAATAACTTTTCTCGATTATCGATTTTACTGGATAGAATTTCATTGCATATTCTAAAAAATTTATACAATAAAATGCGCTCTTGGCAATAAGGCCCGATATCTCAAGCCAAGAATTTGAACTTCTTTTGATTAAATATCTCTCCGCGTTGAGATTCAGTCATATTGTATGAGATTGTAAGGGACTTCATAGCGACTTGATGCAGTTTTCTTATGAAATCAATTTTACCTTCTTTCTATATAGCTCCTCCTTTTATGGTATTTTATTGCAATTTCCGTTCTGCTCAAAGCATCATGTTGAAATCAGTATATAAATAAAAATCGTTCACATCATTCTGCTTATGTCTGTATATCGGGATTTTTTGCTCACCTCCCTTGGCGATGCCCCCTTTATGTGTGGTGTTTGTATTTCCAATTCGGAAGTGGTTATGTTCATGTTGTATATAGCAATCACAACATGATCATATGGCGATCTTTGTCCACATGAGGCTCAATGAAGAGGCCAAACATCGTGTTGATCATTTTACTTGGGCCAGTGTGGCGCGAGTGGGAACACGCCAGTCAGGTTGCTTGTCGAGTGGAACAGAGACAGAACAACATTATCGATAAAACATGAAAATAATATATATAGAAGTATAATAAAGAAGAAGAAGCCATTCAATCTGATTTCACATGTGAACCTATAATGGTTTTCCAACCGCAATCTCACGATTTTTTTTCTCTCTTCATCACACAATTTTTTTTTAGGAGTTCCCTCTCGCGAGAAAACGAGTATTTGTAAGTGTTCCCGTATGTAGATTTCTGCTATTGTCAAGTTTTCGAATATAGATGAAAATTTCTTATGATAGATTTTTTACGACTCTGATCATCGACTTGTTTATTTTTTCAACTCATTTTCAAATCTCATTTACATTTCTTCCATTTATTTACACTTGCCACTGCACATCGCATTGCTGCAGAGGTATAACCGCTGGTTCCACTTTCCATTCAATGACCCTAATAAAAAGTTGTTTTCCCTATTTTTTCTTTTATTCATCCTCTCGAGAACTTTTTATACTTACATATTTTGCTGCTTCACAGTATTTTGAGGCAGAAGTAATTAGCTAATATATTTTTGTGCGTCTTCCCAATAAATTTTTGGGGAAAGAAAAAGTGCTTTGGAACAGCAAAAGAAGAGGGAGGCAGTACATTACAATACCCACCCACTTTCACTTATTCTTGGAATAAAAGAAAAACATATTGAAATATTGATTGAATTCTGCTGAAGAAAATTCATCTTTTTACAGAAATTTATACTTTGCGTGTTGGTTTCGATCATAAAAATATTTCTATAGAATTAAGCTATAGATTGTACGATATAAATTAGGCTGATTCGAATTTACTCAAGTTCTCACAGAATATATGTCCGATATTCTGCTTGTAGGGTTGTCTTTTTTTCGAGGTAGACCCCCTATTATCGAAAAAACATTGTTCAGAAACTCATGCATAAGAAGTGTACTCCGGTGCTTCTCATGCTATAAGGTTGTGCATTAATGTGGTTCTTTTCCCAGCATCATTATTCCTCGTCATCAGCGATGAACTGGTTTTATAATGCTGCCGTCTTGTTTCCACTCATTGTCTCGAAAGGGGGGATTTCGTTCAACTTTTATCATTTTGTGAATTTATTTAAATTTCCCCCGAAGAGTGGAAATTATTTTTTTTTCTGCACCATAAATGTGTGTGAAAAGTATCGGGTACAAAAAGAAGGTATATAATTGCCTATTATTGGGGATATTGGGGAAGGAGAAGGCGATCGACCAAAAAAGTTCCCATCGAATGATGGAAGGGTAAAAGTGTTTTGAGTGTCTTGTCACGGCAATATGACTGTGTAACAGCAATTGTTCAACTTCTTGAAATACCACTTAATCGACAATGAGCGTAAAGTAACTCAAAAATTGTCAATTGAAGGAGAATTTTCGGTGTGACGACGATGCCATTCACAGGGAGACAATTTCAATTTATTAACCAATTTGATTTCCTTACCATCCACAATTACACTTGACTTTTTTTAGGCAGCAATTTCTTTGTGTGTCACCGCGAGTCTTTTTTTCTGACCCTTTTCATTTCCATTTCATTCAGATGTATTATATATTGTGTAACTTCATGGGTAGATGCAGTCAATGCTATCGTAGGCGGGAAGTTTGGCGACTTTTTCTTAACGTCTCTCTTTTTTTTGCGTGTCACAGCAATCTTCCAACTCTTTGTGACCACTTTGTTCCAAAGTTTTATGAATGATGTCTCGTCACGTGGACTTCCATCAACTCGTTTTAATGCTGTGCAAATGGATTGCGCTATTTTTGGGGCAGCCAATCTTATTTATATCCCACAATAATCAAGCATGACGTTTAAACTTATGTACAAAGTGGACCAAACTTCTTTTCCTATCTCTCACCCATTCTTAATTGGATTTCAACTTAAATGACATTTTTGTACACTCTTTCGCTTCTATTGGCAGAGCATTTTCCAGTACGGAACACTTAGTAGAGTGATTCTGAAATGAAATTATAAAGATTAAAGACAAAACCATATATATTTTTCATAATGAATACTCGACGATGGATAAATAATGCAAAAAAGATGAATTTTCGTGCGACCGTGGGTGTTTGTGACATTTAAAAATTTAACCATTCCCTCCTTGACAGTTCGATGGTGAAGAGAAATAGTGGACTATCTTAAATATCGCGGTATTTACGGTATTTATACAGAAATTTTGATGATTTCTGATTTTGATATACCCCTGTTTATTAGAATCCAAAAAGATAATTCACTGCTCTCTTGGAGTAAGAGAGAAGCGCTTCAAATTGCGCCAATTTAAAGGATAACACCTGTCATATTTAAGGAACATGCTGACCCTGTAAGTGCGTATAATAGGAGAAACCTGATGCATGCACCTGTAGCAAAAGCGACGAAAGACTTATAAACTAAATGAAATTTCAAAATGTGTCACTATTTCGTTCCATGCGCGATGATATTCCCTCTTAAAACCATGATACAAATTCATCTTGTCCTTCTTTCACTATTCAAAAGAGAAATATTAAAAAAGATAATGTGTGAGTGAAAAATTTGTGGAAAAGGATGAAATGTTTTATATAAAATATTTTATGTAGAAAATTGGCTCAACGAAATTACCTTTGACAACTTTTTATGTATATATAAAAATTTCCCTTGGTGGAGCTTTGGCGTTGTAGGAGAAAGAGAGACATTTAATATTTTATATTCGCCCAACAATTAATGAGTTTGTGTGTTGAACAATATTTTCACTTGTGTTTCTCAGAAGATGAAGAAAACGATGAAATATACTAAGAGATGAAAATGAAGAGAAAGAGAGAGAGAAACTGGGGAAAAATGGAATCGTGGGAAAATATTAGGAGATTATAAAATGTGTAATAACTACTTAATGCATTATGTATAAGAAAATTCTGGTGTGTTTCTTCTACGGGTGTGTGATTTGAGTCCTAGAGGAGAATATTGAGCTCTCAAGTGTAACCAATTATTTCAGTGTTAATTTTTTTCTTCTTACACTTGACTCTTGTTCGGGTGGAATTATCATAAAATAATTTTGCATTTCTATTACAAATTGATCCACTTTGACTTGACTGACTGAAGACAAGTGTGTTGGGAACTTCTCTTCATCTCACGCTGTTGTCTCGTCCTCTCCATGTTTTTATATCCAACTCATACGATAACACAACGCGCAGAGGAAATGGAAATTGTCATGCGAATTTTGCAAAGTCGCTCTCTGTTCTCGTTTTTTATTCTTTTCCTTCCACCTTCTTCTTCTTCGACCCGTCTCAGTGAGAAATACAACCCCGAATTGAATTTAAGAGGTTCTTAACACTTTAGCACAGTATATGAGGCATCCGTGAAAATATATTTTCCAACTATTCCATGCCAGCCATATGTGTGTATGGCCGGTGAACAATAGTTGGGATAGTGGGTACTTTTTATTTTGGCGATGGCGGCGCGAGGGGGGATAATTTAGCGTGGGACAGGAAGTTTATTATTCCAACAAAGCGCCATTATATTCTCTTCTTGGGCTGTTATATTTCAGCATTAACATTTTAGTGGTGTGGAAGAGGAGATGCATGTAAAGAGAAGAGGCCCCTGAAGACTCTTGATAAAAAAATATATTCACTTTAAAGAATGAGTCAGTGGGAGAGGAAAAAGAAGAGAGTTCATAATATGTTTTTATAGAGAACAAATCTACTGAATTTATTGCAAAGATTCATTCGTGTGAAATTAGATTTCTTCAATCTACTTTTAATCTTTCTTGGAGCACCAAAACTCCCTCACAAGTGCTTTTTTGTCTCGTCTTTTCACCCACAGTCGCTCTTCTTTCACTTCCTTAAGCACTTGGTTTATATAAAACTCTTTAAAGCCAGTAACAACAAATGGAGGGCAAAAGAAAATCGCGGTCTTCAATGTAACATGGCAAAATGACGACCTAAGAAAGGGAAGAAATTTAATGTCATCAAGTGCACAGTGGCGGATCAAATTGTTAAACATAAACTCTATACAGAATTTTTTATGATTTTTTATTGATCAGAGTTTATAAACTTTTTCTTATTTTTTTATAATATTATGCTAAAAAAACTCAGGCTATATATTAAATGTTATATACCTTCTAATGGTTTTTCACAAAATGATAATGAAATTTCTTGGTAAAACAGCTCCATCAAGTTGTAAGAAAAAAATTCTCCCACAGATATGTTATTAAACCCGAAATTTAATTCGCCAAATATAACTCCATATACCTACCATATTAAAGATGAATATTTAAATATACACATCTGCTAATTTAATTTTCGCCCTACGGTTTCATTTTTCACATCTTAGGGGCCGTACAAAAATGATTCTCTGCATGTGGACATGATATTTTATCTGAAGAAGAGATACACAAAAAAGACATACAAAAAACACATGGGACTCTTATTAATATAAATTCGATAATATATTTTTGTCTTTACACCACCCAGTGGAGTTTTGAGCAATATTTCATGATCCATCGTCATTCCAGGAGGTCACTTTATATACATATGTAGTAAAAATTGAGCTGAATAGAGAGGCCTGCAAAGTCTCTCTCCGGGATTATTCTTTCCATGGGTTCTTGTGCCTTCGACTTCTTCCACCATAGCAGAGTAATTTCCTCTTCTCAAGACGAACCGGTAGCAAGTCGTCAAACCTGCCCCACTTCCTTTTACCTCAACGTCACACAAGCATATCCCAAGCAGTTGAATCCAGTGAAACAAGTGTATACCTATTCTTTTTGCTTGACTTTTTCAGCCTTATATATATATTCACGTCTTCACATATATATAGTCGGTCGAGTCTTTCCTTCTTCCACACTATTCTACACCAACATTACACTACATGCGATTAGTGTTAAATTCATTGAGCATTTTTCAACCCACTCACTCGCCTAAAATTTGAGGTACTTTGTCGACAATAAATCTCTAAACACACGGCAATTTAACACATTGAATCTCTCAAACATTTTTTGTCTCTTAAAGTGTCCATTGAGAACATTTACGCTTAATTTTCTTCTCGCGCAATTTGTGGGCTAAAGACTTTGTAATGAGGTGTGCGATGAAAACCTGAATTGGACACCATCGTCCGTCAAAACATACAATTTAATGAAGATCAATATGTATATTAGAGGTAAATTGACTCTTCCGGTGTCTCTTGTAACTTTAAAAAAATAAAAATCAATTAGTCATGAAACAGGTTGCGAGGAGGATGTCTTTTGCAAGTAATTTTATCAAAATTAAAACTTTTCCTCAGGATCTGAGCAATACTACCGTCCCATGAGATAACATTCAAATTGTTACAAACTTGAAATCGTAAAACTTCTCTTTCACAGTCCAGATACTTTAGAAACACTTACAAGAGTGCAATGGAAATGTGTAGAAATTGTGTGTACAAAAATGCATCATTTGAAGAGGAAACAGCACCAATTAGGAATATAAGCAATTAAATAATATAACCGTGCAATTATGGAAACATCTCACTTCCTTCATGCCAATAATTACCTGCTGACATATGAATTTGACTAAATGTGGAAATTTTTTCTCCTGCTGATCACAATTCTTATTGGTTCACTGTATGGCCAATGTATATAAAAACCCACTCACGATTTGTAAATATAGAAGGAAATCTGTCATGCGTGTGTGTGTGTTGTTTGTCTTATGGGCATCTCGCGGTTTTATGTATCTGAGGCTTAACCCAGAGTGGACCAGGTGAAACAAGTCAGAGATAAACGCGACTGAAAATTGTTCCACGGACAAATTTGTTGGTGTCTCACATATAGCAAAGATGGAAGCTGTTTTGGTTCTTCTGTTTTTCTTTCGTCCCTTAATCCTGACATTGTATATCCATCTGAGGAAAGTATTAGAAAGTTAATAGAATGAGGCTTAAAGGAATTAAAATGAGGGAAAAAACTGCTTAAGGAACGGACATAAAGAGTGAGATAGAAGCTTTTAGAAACGTATCTAAAGTCATCAAATAGAAATCATTTCCGTTTTCCGGCTCATCTTGAAAGTTTGAAAGGGATTCTGTTCAAATCTATCAGATTGTGTATCTTATAGGTGCGTGTTTGGCGGAAAATCAATTTTTTAGCCATTGATAAAATTATCTATCCATTTATGATATCATCATCTTTAGATACACTGTCTTCATAAAGGCTTTATATATGATAAGTTTTCATAGAACCACATTATGTAATATAATATGTATTATATATTAATTTCAGTATAGAACAAGTCTTTGTGAATCGATTCAGGATGTTTAAAGTTTACATAATAGATAGGGTTGGTGAATAATCGAATAATGCCGACTACTTAAGTGTGCGTTAATTATGTTTACAAATATACATAAATTACCTTTGTTGGTAATTTTACTGGCCTATATTTTAGCAATGATAATTATTAATAAATATAAAATAATTTAATTATAATATATACACCTTCAGTAATACATGTTTATATATTTTAATAATTTATTTTATTTTTCTCACAATTAAAATGTCGTTTGTTTACGTAAATCGTTATTTATTCACGTCTCTTTAATCGTGAATATACGATTTTACTATTGCGAAAATTGTAAATCTTGAGTTTAGCATCCTTGCATATAATAATAAATGTCTTAAACACAGACTGTCATATAATGTTTGCAAATGTTTCAAGTGTTTTCATCCAGTTAATTATCAAATTATTTAAATTTCTACATCGTAAAATTGATGAATTAGACACCCCGTGGGAAAATGTAAATGTATTTTGGAATTAATACTATAGGTGGGAAATTGTGAGAGGGGGAAAATAATTCCTGTCTTGTCACATGATCCTTAAGACCCATTCTGACAAAATCCCTTCGTCATCTTATGCTCTCCTACTCTCCACTCCACGCAATGCCTTTCAAAGTCACCTCCACGGAAATCCTCCTTTCTAGACTCCTTTTGAGGAAACTATGTACAGCGGAAGGGATGGGAGATGCGGGGTTAAATCTAATGTAAGGTGAGATAGAGAATTATCTATACATCTTCATACCAACTTATTTCTCTTTAGTATTATAAATGCGAAATAGGCGAATGTTGTGCATTTAAACAAGTTTATACGTTTATACCTTCTTAACGATTTCTCAAGACAACTCCTTTTGCCATTGATGAGAGACGAAGACTCAATCTGCTACTGGCTGCTTTTAATTCTCAATCCACGGGTGAATGGCGTAGAATAGACTCAAGGTGTGTAGTAAAGTGTAGAGATGAAAGAGCTATATCCTAATACATAAAGCCAAGTGTGCATATCTGAATTGGCCTGATCACCCCCAAACCATTAAATCTCGACCGGACGTGACTCCAGGAGTCCGAAAATACCCATCTCCAAAATGTTTGTCTGTCTGTCTGTCTGTCTGT
>CAKKOB020000023.1:61819-96041 GCA_918844115.2 Phlebotomus perniciosus
ACTCCCTTTCGAGCCTTTCATACAAAGATCCCCTATTTTTGACTTTTTATCTGTTAAATGAATCTTCTCAATCAATTTAACGAACCCATAGTTACTACACAATCCATAAACCACGCAAAGAGAGGCGCGAAGCGCCTCGTATACATATAAAGAAGACTTCTATTAAAAAATTTGCTTATGCCTTATACATAGACAGATTATAAAGCTCTTGATACCTTTTCTGAAAGCTTTTCAAAATTAATAAGACTCATCTTTATTAAAAATTTAAGTGAAATTAATCCAGAAACTCGAAAGAAAAAAAGAAAAGAAATAATTTCAAATCACTTTCATTTTCAACAAACAAACTTACACATGTGTGCACTTCCATTCAAGTGTACACCACCTTTGACCATAATAGCGAATCTTTAAGTCAGAAATTTCATTTAAATTACGTTTACATTCCAATAAATAGGCATACATCCGACTCTTAATTAACTTTATCGTGATTTGAAACTAGCTTTTGAGGGATTATTTTGATTTTCAATTCATTGTGAATTACCAAGAAATTACAATAGTCAAGAGACAAATTAAATATTAAAACAACTTTGCGACATACCTATCTGGATTGAAATCATTTTACGGTGTGGTTCCCTCAATATTCCATGATGAAAGAGTGAAAACTTTCTAGTGTAAATTATGTTGACCAAGCTAATATTGTCTTTATGTTCACAGAAGGACATCAAAGAACATTTCTGTCCAATATTTGTAATCAAACCATCTGTTTGGATTTCAAATTGCATCATGATTGATGTTGCGGCGTATTTCACGACATTCTGTCCTTCATATTTTCAGATGGCCAATAAAATGTCGCTGGCTTTTTGTGTTCAGAGCCCCACATTTTTGCTCCAAGTCTCTTGCAGAAGTGAGAGAAAATTTACGCAATTTCCTCTTCTCTCGTTGTGTACTTTATATTGTACTTTTTTCCTCTTTTTTCTGTCTTATTAATAATTCTAAATTACTTTATTCTTGTATGTTGAATTTCAGGACCGCCGGAAGATTGTCTGAAAATATTTACACATTCACTGCAGAAGCTAGTGATAATAAGGCGAGATTCCGATGTGAAGCCAGTAATATAATGTCTCAGGTTCCACTGAAAGCTGAAGTAGATCTCACCGTGCTATGTAAGTGGAAAATTTTCTTATCTATTTATTCTGTGCATTTCCACAATTTTCATCTCTTGTTTTTCCATCTACACTTTTGTGTGTTTGATGGAGGAAAAAATCATTTTGGCCTTTGTTGTAACTTTATTCTTTCTCACGTCTTCCCAACTATAACATTTGAGAGATGAACCTTTTTTCTCTCCTTCTCTAATTTTAGTTGCTCCCACGCATGTAACAATTTCTGGGCCGTCAGAGGCGAGAGTCGGCGATGTTGTGCCATTGCAGTGCAGCACGGCACCGTCAAATCCACGTGCGGAAATCAAATGGATGGTCGGTGGGCAGCTCATTAAAAATGCATCGTCCAGAACTGTTGTCAGTTCCGAAGGTTTGATCAATTTCCTTCCTATTGTATCGAACATAGAGTGGGTTTTTTTTATCGCAGTTTAGCTTTGTTAGATTGAAGAAGAGTCACTATGTGTCTATATATATGGGTGCGCTAAGTTCAATGACTTTGAAATTATATTAAGGTGAAATATGTTTACAATTTTATGAAATGAAAAATGCAAAAATTTCTTGTTTTCTCATGAGGGAAACTGTGATATCTCTCCAAATTCCAATTAATTTTTTGATTATAATATTATATTGGAAAGACAACTTTAAACATTTAAATATGATTGGAAAAATTGATTTTGCGTCTTGGATGTGAAGAGGAATGATTCTAACTAAAATACATTGGAACATTGTAGGTGGATGGATTACAACGTCAAATATTACAGCAACAGTGGAGCCCAATAAGAGATCTCTTGTGGTCATTTGTCATGGCTTGAATATGCAACTCTCGGAGAATGTCGTATCGACGCATACTGTTAATATATTATGTAAGTATATTACGATGCGTATATGACGACCGGTGGATTTTCCATCATTAGTATGAATTCCATGTTCTCAATATTGTCACTCCTTTTGTGCAGATCCACCGTCGCCACCCATTATTTCGGGATATGTGGAGGGGTCCATCATCCCGGCGGGATCTGTGCAAAAAATGCTTTGTGTCTCGTCCGGAGGTAATCCACTGGCAACACTCAATTGGTACAAGAATGATAAGAAGGTGCGTCAATGATTGAAATTATTCGACTGGTGAGTTGGTGCTTGAATCTATTTTCTCTTTACCATACCCAGATAAATTCCGTGATACGAACAACTGATAAGTCTGTGTCGGCCGAATTGACAATTCTTGCAAATGTGACTGATAATCAAGCACGATACCGTTGTGAGGCCCACAATAGTGCCACCGAAATACCTCTCTTTGAGACTAAAACGCTGAGTGTTCACTTTGCACCGGAAACTGTGAAAATTCACATCGAACCGGAAGAACTGAAGCCAAATGTTATTGCTACACTCTTTTGTGACTCCAGCTCGAGCAATCCACCATCGAAAATTACTTGGTGGCGTGATGGAATTCCAGTTGAAGGTAAAATTTTCCTTTTCAAAACCTCATAGTCCTTAAGTTACGTCTCCCATTGAAAATATGTATATAACTTACATATTTCATAATGTCTCTCCTCTTTCACTTTGCCATTCAATCTGCACAATGAAATTCAAACGAAAAGAGAAAGTTTCTCCCAGACACACCCTTTTAAGAGACTCCCAATATTACTTACTCGTCCAAACTTTTTAACACTAATAAATAAATCAAACAAAGTTTTTAATCTAACGCAACTTTAGTCATTCTGCAATCTTCCTTTGCTATTATGAAAGAGAGTATCAAAGTGCGCCCTTTGACATCTTCATCCTTTTTGTCAACTTACATATTTAAGAAAAGAGATTGATTGGCAAATTCCTTTTAAAATACAATATTAATTAATACAGAATACTGAGGTGAGAAGTGCTTTTAGGCAAAACTATTTACGAATTCAAGACAAATACCATGTAATATGTGTATTATGTGTTAGATTTTGAGAGTGCTTGAGGAATACTAAAATTTTCATACCATTCCCCAACCGTACACATATATAGTTTCTTGATAGGAATTTCGACAGAATTGAGTCATTTTATTGAAATATTTTCTCGAATTTTCTCATATTAAAAATTAATCAAATTTCTTCTTATTTTTGTCTGCTGATTCCTTAAATCATTTTCCATACCTGTGATTTACCTTTTTTTGTATGGATTCAACCCCTCTCACTGACCGGCCCAATTTGGTATATATGTCGAGAACATAAATCAGGAGAAGAGGGAAAAATTGTAACATTGATAAGGAGCAAATATATCATTTTTGAGTTCGTGGGTGAATAATTGGACCTAAATTGAAGTATTTCCCAATCCCGAAACCTATTGAAGTATTCTGATTTAATGACAAATTCAAGAAATACCAACAGAATGACCTTTGAATTGAAATTAATATATTTATAGCACGAACTCATATTTTTAGCTGGGATTCTTTTAAAGCTGTAATCACATCGCAAATTTTTAAACTGCAAAAAGTACTTAAAAATATTAACCCCTTCTTGTCAATTGAAAGATTAATTCTGAAAAAAGACGACTTAATTTTAAACTTTTACTTACGATTTGAGCATATCAGAAAAGCTCTTATATAGGTATAGTTTACTTTGTGCCATCTGAGTTGAATGTGTCTCTGGCAAAAGTGTTAGAAAATATGATATTGTAAACTAAAACTTTATCGTCCATCTCATCTCTTGTGCATGATCATTTCTACCCTCTTTCATCATTTCACATAGCAAACGTAAAGGAATGAGATATAGCTGTGCTATGAACTCTTAAATAAATTTCACATGTGGAATCGTTTGTAGGACTAAACAATTCATCAAAGCCAGGACTCTGGGGTGGTACAGTTTCATCTTTGGAGCTGAAAGTGAATGTGACCCAGGAAATGAATGGAGTCGTGTACACATGTCAAAGTACAAATGATGCTCTCCAGCGCAGTGTACACGAAGTTGTTAGTCTTCAAGTGTTGTGTAAGTTTTAACTGTTAATTGACTTTATGTCAAATGAATGCAAATAATAGTTTCTCTATACATTTATTATGCGTTCTTCATATTGTATACATATACACACTCTCTCAAGGGAATATTTTGTTATGCAAGATAAATCTAGGGGTTGGAAGTATATGCTCATGCAATGTTTTCATGCTATATATACAGATTATTTCATTTACGCTAATAGGGGGCGGGGGGCTGTACACAAAGTACCTTGAGAGAGAATGACTAAAAGAGCTGAAAGAACACATTGCACTGTACAAGTTAAAATGTCCTGGGTTAACAGATATTTTTCACCCTATATTTTTCTCAAATACAGACGCCCCAATATTCAACCCACCCCCATCCAATACGGTGGTCGGCGTCGAGGGTGAACCACTGCAAGTATCTCTCGTGGCAACAGGCAATCCACAATCGATTGCATACACATGGACCAAAGATGGTGTGCCAATTTTAAACACTGCAAATGGTAACTATATTACTGGAAAAATATCACTTGAATGTTATTTATGGGCCACTTTATGGGTGGAAATGGGGGAATTAATTAATTTCTGCACACGGTAAAATCGATATGCAGCCTTTATGTATTTTGAGTCACGAATTGCTGATGTTAAAAAAACACCCACCCAACCCATTATCCACAACATTATTTATATACACTTTTCACTCTAGCTTGCATTTTCCCCTTTTGTCTTCTGCAGGAGAAAAAGCATTTTTCTCGACAGTTGAACTTTAATCCTGTTACCAGAATAAACGACCTTCACAATTATAGTGCAAAATATGAAAAGGATATAATTAAAAATTATTTTTCTCTCTATAATAATTTCACTATAGAAAACAATTCTTTTTGTCTTTGAGCAGAAATATGTTCTGCTGAAGAAAGTGATGTGTTTAACTCCTTGTGCATAAAGGTTCTGATGTGAAATTGGCTTAAGAGGGATTAAAGTTATTTCGCTTGTGAAATGTCTGTTGCACATTGTGTAACACACGGTTAAGGGCAGAGAAAGAGACATTAAATGTGATTTTTGAAACTATTCCCATCTAAACTCTCTAATTGTTTAACAAGTAATTTAAGGCAAGAACAGTGTACATTAGGACACATTGCCTTAAGCCCCTTGCTTGGTGGATGGTTATGCATAATTTCAAGGTGAAATATAGTGATTAAAATGCTGTACACCACTTTCAACTCTTCTTTTTTATGAAGGCAATTTGAATTTAGGAAATTTCCCTCAAAAACTGTAAAAGCTCTCCAAAGTCATAAAGAAGGCTCATGACTTTTTTCATAGTTAAATTAACTTAAAAAAAACTTTACAAACATGTAGAATTTTAAAAACAAAAAAGCTCCACATAATTTTTAAAGACTTTTAAAGACCTTCAAGGATCTTTAAACAAACTGTGTAAATGTCTAAAAGCATTACTATTTTTGAAAGCTCAAACCAAAGTTACCAAAAATGTTCGGTAACTTTGATAGAAGCTCTGCAAAATTTTAAATTCCCAGTAATTTCTCCCGAAAATCCTCAACTTATTTAAAAAAACGTTAAAATATTCATAAAAAATTATAAACTGACCCAAAAGCTGTTCAGAATTTTCAAAAAAGTTCAAATTGATTTTTCAAATTATCATACAAAATATTTTGAAGCCATATAAAAAAAACTTACCAAAGCTCTTTAATCTAGGATGATTTATATATATATATCTAATTTATCTATTAGAACTTTTTTCTCCAAATAACTCTTGTGCACTTCAATTCAACTGTACACTACTTACTACCGCATAATGTCTTTCTCTTGCATAATTTCGTTGAACAATAATGCGTCGGTGAATAGAGTGCTTCAAATTGACTTAAATATTAAGTTTTTTTTGTATTTCATTTGAGAACCTACAGAAAAAGGCTAAAACTTTATTCAATTGTAATTTAATGGTTGTCAAGAGTCACTTTGCATTGATGAATTTTATGTGTGACATGTTCTAAATATGGTATTGGGGAGTATTAAGCCCCATGTCATATTTTGGGGGACTTTCGAGCTTTTTAGCCCCCATCCATGTACGCACATCAAGAGACCAACTCATGTGTGTATAAACATTTGACGGCATTCACTCCTACATATTCTCACCCTGATGACCATAAATTTTGAATTAGTGGCAATAAAGTGGCCCTGATTATTAGGTGGGTGAGAGGAATGACAATTAGGGCTTTCAATTTACTAGCTAGATACACGCGTGTATGCATTTTAATTCCTGTATGTCATGAAATGAGTATAAATTGGTGCATAAATAAAATTTTGCAGGAATAGACAGAATCATCTCTGAAGGACCCACCCTCAATATCACCAAACTCACTCGAACCGATGCCGGCACGTACACTTGTGAAGCTGTGAACTCCCAAGGATCTGCAATGATTAACATAAGTGTCATCGTTGAATGTAAGAAGTGCAACCATTACAATTGTGCATTACCTTAATGAACAATTTTCACATCTCATGAGGGTAATCGATTGGACAATGTGTAAATGGTCTCGTTTTGCAGATGGAACAACAATCACGAGCATTTCGGAGAATGTGGTGGTCAATCCAGGTGAAGACGCCATGCTGTCCTGTACGGTGGAGGGGAAGCCCCTCACACCGGAACATGTGCGCTGGGAGAGAATCAACTATGACATGACCATAAAGACATCCACAACGTTTGTCAACGCCACATCGTACTTGCACATCAAAAATGCCCAGAGAGAGGATGTGGGCAATTTCCGTTGTATTGCCGATAATAGAGTGGCCAATCCGACCAGCAGGGATGTCCTTCTCATTGTTAAGTGTAAGTTGAAGTTAAACGTTTCAGGTGTGGATATTAGAATAGAGGGTATTATATACACTTGAATTTGCAAGAGAGAATTTTATTGCTATACGACAAAAACTAACAATACTACTTATATCCAACTTGCGCCTTTAGTCCATTTCTGTATCTGTTATTAACGTAGAGGCCAAACGGTGGCAGATAGAGACTTCGGGTTTTCGTTAAACCCCTTCCCCCTAAAGTCGATCGAGGAATCGGGATCAGAACTTTATATTTTCTCAAAAACTCGCTAATCCTCTAAACAACATGTTTTTTAGAGGATTAGCGAATTAAAACGGACATTTGATGTAATTTTCTCGCTTCAAAATAAATTCATCAAATTTCCACTATTTGAATTTTACAACAATTTTAGTCCGGGTTTAAACCATGTTTTAAACCAGTTTTGAATCTGCGTGGTTGTTTTAATTCTCAACCCTATCATGTATGTAGATACTCATTGCAAGGATCTCTGAATTTCCTACAATTATATAACGATCCGAATCGGTTCCAATTAGGTGACTATAAGTAAGAGAGTATTTTTTCGGGTTGTCATCCATTAGATGGTTCCCCGAGTAAGAGAGTTTTATATTACTGAAAAATTTTACGATATTTTATTAATATTATTTAAAATTTAATCGAAATAAATCTGTAGAGTAAACAAATATTATCTTATCATCATACTCACTCCTCCCCAGATACAGCTTGTTGGGGCACTCTGCAAAGTCTAAGCTTTGCACTACTTCTTCATTTTGCTTTAATATCAGATAGTTATTATTTAAACATTCAATTTGTAAAAAAAATCACATTGGAAGATAAATAAAAATGTGTAATTAAGTAAATAATACTACTTAAAAAAATCTGTGACGGTTGGTAAATAACTGTGTGTATATACCTACGTAAATATCTATGTAATGATATGTTTTCGCAAATAGGGTGTATAAACATGCCCCAAACCCTATTTGCCCTGGCATGGCATGTTAACACACTTGTCATTGGCAGGTGAGAATGAAAAGTTAATTATATGACAATTAATTGCAGTTGCACCAGAAATAGATAAATCACCACCACTCCTGAGGGCGGCTACGGGTGCGGGTGAGCGCGGTAGGTTACCGTGCAGGGTGGAGGCGGCCCCAAAGCCAACATTCATATGGGCACGAAGTGGTCAACAATTGAATGTGAATCAGTCGTCCAAGTATTTCGTTGAGCTGAAGCAACTGGACTCAATCACATATGAGTCTATTCTTCTCATTGAGCGTGTCACACCATCGGATTATGGGCAGTACGAGTGTGTTGTCCAAAATGAAATGGGCGACACAAAGGAGAATGTCAGGCTCGATATCACATCACCACCGGACACTCCAATCAATTTAACTGTGGTCAATGTGACCCATGACAGTGTCACATTGACTTGGACACCCGGCTTCGATGGTGGCATGAAAGCGAGCTACAGGATACGCTTCAGGTAAACTATCACTACCCTGATCACTACCATCATCCTTAAGGTGATATTGCTGAAAACAATAGGCTACTCTTTACATGAGTTGTGTATATATATAATTGAATGGATTATTTTGCTGTTGTCTCACCTCCCAGTGTTAGAAGTTTGTCGCATAGTACATCAGCTATATATAGTACTATTAAGAATTGATAAGCTATCATGTTGAGTGCTTTTAAAAATTTACCATATCAAAGTCCATAAGATATAAACTTCGATAGGGATTACACGAACTACATATAAACTACAAAGGAATGTCAAATAATAGAGTTCAAAATGACTTTATATTCGAGACACTTCGCAACTTGCGATGCTCGGGTCGTGATGTCGTAGTCAAGCGTTACGCGAACTCTATTATATTTTTTAGTAAGAAGTTTAGGGTTTTGAATAAAGGGAATGAACAATGAAAATAGTGAGAGATGGTAAATACTTAACTGATTGTTCAATGGTGGAAATAATTGAAAATGGGATAGATTTGTATTTTTGTGACAATTTCAAGAGACAGCATTTTAGTTATTGAACCCTTCCCCAACTTTTTCCGCCATGCTTCCGAATCCGTTATCACTTCTTCTTGATGTTGAAAAACATAGGTACAATTGTTCGAAAAACAGATGAATTTCTATAAGAGTCTTAAGACAGGAGTTTATTAGGTAATTTTTAATAGGTATTATTAACCATTAATAATTATTTTATTATTATCGGTTACAGAGGACCCGACCATGACCTTATATATAGTTTAAAATTTTAATTGATATAACCAAGGGTGATATATTACGGTCAAAAAAGGTGTATACCACTTTCAAATTTTGCATGAAAGTTCCTCAACACTTCTCGAGCTTCAGAAGTGTCCTTCAAGCTCTTCTAGCATTTTTAACTCAATGATGAAAATGTTACTTTTTTACCTTTTAATTTTTTTCTATGTCTTCTTTCCTAATAGGACATATTCAGACAACTTCAGGAAATTTTGTAAAAGTTCTGAAATATTTTAATCAGTAAAACTTTCTCTTAGATTGTAAAACGAAAGTATTTATAATTGAGCTTTAAAGTGTTCGTAAATTTCTTCGAAAGTTCTACGGAATTTAATAAAAAGTTTTGAATGTATTTCAAGAGGCTCTATAAGTATTGTTAATTGTTAAACCTCTGAAATTCATCCTGCAAATGTTCCTAAAATCTATAAAACAAATTATTGAAGCTCAGATAGAAAGCTTCATAATATTCATTTGATGCTTCATTTCCTTTATTTAGAACAAAATTACATTAATTTATATAGAACTTATTTCCATAAAAATAATTTATCCAACAACTTTAAAAATTGTTAAAGCACATCCGAATTCTCTTGCACACTTCGATTAAAAAGTACACCATTTCTGACTATAATATATCTTTTTGGATATTGGATATTTGGATATTGAATTTTAAAAAAAAGTCAACCTTAATTTTTCCAACGCTTTTACCAACACGAATAATATTATAATTGTTTTTAAAACTCAAATTCACCCATAAAGCACAAAAGCATTATAATTTTCGAAGAATATATTATACATATTTAGCATATTTTTCAATGATATTTTTCTTCTTGGAATTCCAGGGAGGCAAATAGTGAGCACTATCGGTATGAGGATGGCTTACCGGGGGTGCACAAGATAACGATAAATGGTCTGAGAATGAATACGATGTACTTGTTTTCCATAATGGCCTCCAATGCACTGGGAAGCAGCAAATACATGCCAGATCTTGTGAAAGCGAAGACAAAAGGTAAGTGTAAGAAGTATACTTGTAGTATGTGCAGCTCCACACATCAAGTATCTATCACAGGCTAAACTAATGTAATGCTGACATATCTCTTTATTGCTCACATGGCAACAACATAACAATGATCCTTGTAAAACCTTTCAATATCTCAAGAAGTCCCACCATCCTCAAAGTCCACCTACTCACTTGGTGTCAGTCCCACTGGCACAACACCCACGGGGGGCACCTCGGGACTTCTTCTCCTCGTGGGGGTAGTCTCAGGCACTGTTCTCGTCCTCCTTAATGTCCTTTTGATTGGTTGTTGTCTCCATCGGCGCACCCAAGAGAGAATAAAAAGAGGTAAAACACTCTTATTCGAATTAGCCTAATTTTGTCCTGTGATTTTGGAGCTTGTGGCATGGTTTCAATTTATTTTATTCATCATTTATTTTATTTTTATGTTTTTTTTGAAGGACTCGAAACAGTTCCGGCAGAATTACTAGAAAAGGCTCAAGTGCCGAAGTTAGTAATTGTCGGAATTGGTTTGGCCGGAGTTGGACTGTTGTTAGTGAATGCTGCTCTCGTTGCATGGTTTATTATCCGTAAAAAGTCTAAAGGTATATTTTATTTTGTTTATTTTTTTTTATTTTTTTTTTATTTTTTTTATTTAAACAACAATGTGTTGAATAACGAATGAATTTCTTCTTCAAATATGATGGGGACAGACTTCCTTAATTGAGTGATTGTTCTCAAGAATTATTCCCTTGATTAATTTCAAATGTGTGAATGTTATTGGGGATGAAGTTCATTGCCATTTGTCTTGCAATTTTATATTCAGTGTGTGTTATATTGTCTCTTATTATAAAGCAAACCTATACTATGTTGTTTCTTCTCTTTTGTCTGGTCTTGAGTTGCTTTCAAAATAAGTTATATATAATTTTGGGTTGTTGCTCGAACTGTGAGTGTGGGTGGTCAGAGACAAAATCAATGTATAGGTTGAGTTTTTTTGTGTTGACTGAAATTTTGTACATCAAACTGGGAGTAAAATAAATGAATAATAATGAAATTACAGAGACATCGACGCAGAATAGTAAATCTGCCACAATTGAAATGTACGCGCCCAGCTCATACAATGACACTGTGACTGGTGAAACATTGTCGAGCGTTTCCGAAAAGAGTGATTCATATTCAAATGAGGGAAGTCAGCCTGATTACATGGTAATAATGAGTAGATTATTCATGTTTTTACCACAATTGAATCTGAGACACTCAATCTAAATTGCTTCTCTCTCTCTTTTTCCTCTTCCTTTTTTTCTTCTCAACCATCTTCCACTGGATGTGCGCGCCTTTTCTTCCACCCACAACCAAAATGGGCAACAATTGCGAGCAGGATGACACACGAAAGAAGGTCGCATCGACTTACTTGGTGGAGCACAACGATATCCCACCGCCGAGATACCAAAGAGATGGCACTCTACCTTGCCACTATCCTAACAATGCTGTCGTCAATTCCGGCCACACGAGAACACTCCCTCATCCGCGTCACAATAATCAGCATCCTGATCAGCGTGCACGCGATGATCAGATGCTGGGTAAGGGGAGCACCTATATGCCGGCACCATCGCCGGCCCCACCCCTCGATGGGTCGTACTACAACATGAACAGCGACAGATACTTGTCCTATCCACCGATGGTAAGTGAATTTTCTCATTCTTCCTGCAAGTATTTTCTAACGTACAAGGGACAAATTTGTAATTGTTGAAGAATTCGATTAAAATTCTGGGCCTATATACCTATGGAAAATATTTCAATAATTTACAGATATATCCAAAATTAAAATCTTATCGTGAGGATATATTAAGTCGGTTATTTTCATTTCTTCTTCTTCTTCTTTTTATAATTTTTGGCCGGACGTGGTTATTTTCATTTGAATTTCAAAACAATTTTATTATCAAACAGTTTTCAGTAAAAAATATCGATGTAAGAATTTGTTAGAAAAATGTCAACTATTATAATACGAAATTAGCAGCATAGGGTGGAGTTAAGTATCTGAATGGGGGTCCGCTTGATAGAATTACCAACTGCGTACCTTTGGTATGTCTTTTGTGCATAATAGAGAAACAAAATATGTAAGGATGGTATAATAAATAATATACAAAATTTTTGATTTTGGATTTTCCATATCGATGTATTGGGCACTCTTTATATTAAATGACCTAATAATGCGAGCGCGTTAAGGATATTTTAAGCGGATTACTATATGTACAAACCTCTGAATTTGTAGACTTATTGAAAACCCTGCAAACTCTTCAGGTGTTTCAGTGGCATTATCGAAATATTTTCCATTTATTACGATTGCAGTTTAATGGACTAGGGAAAAGTAATGTATTATTATACCTACATATTACTCGAAAATGTATAATCTGCTGAATTGTGGCTTTCAAACCAAAAAAGGAAAGGGAAATTATGACCACATATAACTTTTGCATAGTAAATTGTTCAATGGTTGATGAGTGGCTGAGATTTAAATGCCCCCCTCTCCTCTTCTGAGAAAATTTCACAAATGCCCCGAAGCTAAGAGCGATAAAGTAAGTGTTTTATCATTTTCCATAGGATTACCCACAGATGGAGTTCACGAATCCGGCGCTGTCTGTGAGTCACATGCAGATGGCCGGGAGTGGGACGTTGCGGCGTGGAATGAAGGGGGTGGTGCCACCGCCTGACGTCACACACCACACCACCCACACAAAGGCTCCCCATGACATGCAAAACACCTCGTCACAGACGAGCGGGAATCTCAGTAATATATCGCAAGTATCGCAATCAACGCCAAAACAGCCACAGGGTATCTTGAAGGATTCCAAAAGGAATCAACAGCAACATAACATGCAAATACTCAATGTACAAAATGCACCGGGTGTTGACAGCAATTTGCTGATCGGTGTTAACGCTGCGGCGTATGATCAGCACAATCTCAGCTCCTTTAATGCCCAACTCGGCTACACGGACGCTGATGGTCATCTGGTATAGAAGGACACCCCATGGGTGGTTAACACCTTTGTCCATTTCCAAAATACTCTCATCTTTTCCTCAATTATCAATTACTATAGCATTTATACTATTGTACTAGTGTAAACCCAAATCCATGATGAAAATGAATATTTATGTGAAAAAAAATTCATTGAACAGAGAGAAAAATGCATATAAATAGGTTTATTGAGAAGGAGATTACAATTTTTAAATTAATTAATAACATAGATAGATAATCTATGCAGGCCAATTTTTTAAACTATCATTAGTTTTTGAATTACTCATTTTGGAGCACTTGTTGTGACCAAGAAAAACTTTATTGCTGATTCAAAACATCTCAGAAAATTTATTTTCGTGAAATATGATTTTTCAACAAATGATTAACATCATATACTATACAAGACAATTAAAGAATTTTAAAATTAAATCCTTCAAGCATTTCCTATAATCCATATAAGATAATGATCTCAAAATAGTTCAGTTTAACCAGACATGAAATCAACAATTTATTTAGTGAGTTAATATCAAAAAATCTTCCAAATTTCATATGATTGAATGATGAGAGTGTTTGAAACGTTAAAATGTTCATTGTTTTCTCTCTTTTTGATTGCAAATTTAAAAGTTTGACTCTTTAGTAAAAAACCAAGCCAACATGAAAGTATTGAGGACGAAGCGAGTAGAATACGGCCTAAGAATTTTGATGAGTTTTGTGCATCTTTCAAACAAAAAAGGTATTTTTATGTGCCAAAAGAAAGGGTCTCCCAAAACCGAGAAAATGACAAATAATTGCTTCCTCAACAATTTTTTATTCCACATTTTTAGATAAATAGTAAAGCTATAAAGAGACCTTCTCATATTCTACTTCTTCGAATAATGAACGACATAAAAAAACATTCGGGTTAAAAAAATTAGCAAAGAAAATACAAAAAGTGATAAGATATTTTTTTTGTTTTGTGAGCAATTGATTTTTTTTATTGAGTGAATAAAATATTTGTTGATCATTTTTTTCCATGAAAGTTACAAAGAGATATATTGAATAATAATAATAATTTAATATATACCTAAATAATACTCCCTTTAAAATGTGACAAAATCCGAACAATCGAATATTGTACTTCGAAAATAAAAAAAAGAGATTTTAACTTGTAATTTTGTACGATGAAATACAAGAATTAATTACTGTTAATTTGCGTGAATTCTCTTCATGAGAATAAACTTGAAAATGAAAGAATTTTGAGAAATGACATAAGAAATTCTATAAGAGATGGATAAATGAAAATTTGAAAAAAAATAATATGTGAAATGTGAAGCACACAAAAAAATTTGTAAGATATTTTAAAAATGTAACAATTGTAACATACAAAGAATTTTTATTCTTATTTTTTTCACAAATTCAGGGATAAAAATCTCTCTCTTATCTATGTATATATTTCGTGAAACATTTTTTCATATCAGTTTTGTTTATGAACTGTTTTATTTTAATATTGATAAATTTCCCCCTCAATACCTCACCTAGGTTTTAAAAGACAATAAGTTAATTTATTTTAAGTTTAAAAAATAATTTGAAGGAGAAGATTCAATTATTTTTAGTGCATAAAATTGAACGTAAATTTCTTTCAGTGTAGCACAAAGAAAAGAATACCAAACATGCCAAAGATGTGTTGATCTCTCACTTCTTTGCCATTCAATGGTTGAAGGAGAGACTCAAATACGAAAAATCTTATTCTAACAGCTGATCAAATGTGATCTCAGAATACTTTCTTTGTTTATTTTGGCAACTCAAACATTTACACTTATTGCTCAAATGGTATTTTTTTTCGAAGTGAAACGATATAAAATGCCAAATTGTAAGATCGATCCCAATCACCTGACTGTTTTGCCAAATTTACTGAAGAAATGTAACTTATAAAATAATCCCTCTATAAATGGTTGTTTAACACCCAAGCATGTGTTTGTTTCGAATGGAGAGGTCAATTTGTGCCTTAACATCCCTGAAGAATGAGAGAAATGTTAATGATGAAGTCAAAGAAAATGTCTCGTGTAAAATTTTATAGGCTACTACTAAATAATTGTAAATATGCGTACAATAATGACGAGATTAGTTAATAAATAAAATTAGATAAAAAGAAACAGATACAATTGAGACAGAGTTTTTGCCAACACTCCTTTTTGTATATTTAAATAAAAAAAAATATAAATTTTAGGAAGATGTTTCACGAGGAGACTTCAAGCATTATTGACGAAGGAATTTTGCCAAATAAGAAATTCCACTAAGCTCATTATAGGAAAAAAAATCGTAAAAAACAATCAAGTGATAAATTATTCTGAACTGAGCATTATCTTTCAGTTTAGTGCATTCTTCCCTGTTATTTTCTTCATGCAAAGGATAAATAGAGAAAATGGGTAAAGTAGTAGGACCTCTAAAACAACATGAAGCTCTAATCATACAACTCAATTAATAAAGACCTAATGAGAATATTTGCTTCCATCTCATAGAATTTTTAGATAATATACAAAAAAAAAAGTGAGACAAAAGATGTGAAAGATAACAAAAATAAAATGAATTTAAATAAAAAAGAACATTAAATAGAAAAATAAATAATTAGGTTTTAACCGTGACAACTTATTAAACTGTTCATATTAAAAAGACAATTTTTCCGATACATACTAAGGATTTTTCTTTTTCAAAAAATCACTGTCGAACTAAACAGAAAAACATGTTAAATAAAAAATCCAGTAAAATCATTATTTACATTTTAAACGATTGTAAATAAATTAGCTAAACCAGGACTGGAAGCATTTGTTCATTAACTTATATGCTACAAAGGACATTTTTGAATATGATTTTGTATTTCATAAAATTTTATGTAAAAAAAAATAAATTTTTGACAAAACTGTAAGATAATGCATAAGCCTAGATATAAAAAAATGAAGAAAAAAAGGAAAAAAGAAGGAAGAGTGAATAATTAGGAAAAAATTACATAAAAAGAGTTATATTCAATTATATTAAAAAAGGTAAACAGAAGGACAGAAACTAGACTTAATAGAAATATTTTAAAAGAGAAATCCATCCTTTTTCGTAATGTACCAATGTGTCAATAAAGTGAAGAAATATTTATTAATGAAGAAGAAATATTGCAAATAAAAATTCTTTCATATTTTATATACATTACAAGATCAAGAGAAAAATACCTTAAAATGTAAAGAAATAGCAAGGAGAACATGTATTGCAAGCGTTTGAAAATTGCTGCAAGGATTATTAATTGGAAAATGACTATTTGTTTTAGTCAGACATAATGTGTTAAGAAGACATTGACTTTTGATCATAATTAAAATAATAAAAAAATATTGAAATGAAAGGATATGAAATATATTAAAATAGATCTTAATGTAAATTGTTAACTCAATAATGTCTTATGAACTCATATTAATGTAGACATAAGAGCCAAAAACTTAATAAAATTATTCTGTCATTATGAAAATTCCATTTTTCTTATTTATTTTGATTATGGTTTTCATCCATGGGATGATTTCCCCATATTTTTCTTGTTAAATAAACTAACATATTTAGAATTTATTAAATGCAAAAGATCACAATAAATTGCTGGATAATTCTCGCAAAAAAGGATACCAATGGCACGCGGTGTTCCCAAGCGGTCCCCCATCCAAGTACTAACCGCGCCCGATGCTGCTTGACTTCGGTGATCGGACGAGAACCGGTATGTTCAGCATGGTATGGCCGTTGGCGAATGTTTAATATTGAATGTTCTTCTCAAGCGACTTTGAAAGGATTTCTTTTCAGAAAACAAGGAAAACTTTCTAAATATTTCTCTTTATAAACTCCCCCCTCGAAATTTTTTCACGATTCTTAACTTTTGAAGTTTTTGAACACTTAGAGATTTAATCATAAAATGTCAATCCATAAAATTTGTAAGATTTTTTGTGGGATGTTTAGAAATATTGTGTCTTTACACACTCTGGCGTCGTCCTAAAACACCCTGATATCCTTAAGTGGCCAATATGGCAACTCAACTTCCAAATTAATCCAAAATATCTAATACAATCCCCCAAATAGAGACAAGCCGAGTAGATTTCTCACCTTTAAATTTCCCGTGCTGCCCTCCCAGAACTCAACACGTCCATCTGAGCATCCCACGGCGACGAGATTGTCCACAAAATCGAGACACCAAATGGGTGAGTCCGTCCTCTGTCCTTGCATCTCCTTGAAGAATGTCAATCGATTGATCTCAGCAATCAGCTCGCCCCCATTCACATCCCAAATCCTTATGTTGCCCTCGAGACATGAACTGGCCACCATAATGCCATCCATCGCCAGGCACTCCACACGATGGCGGTGTCCCGTCACCGACACCGGCGTTGAACTCTGAATGATGTGCTCGACGCGTGGTCGCGACCTGGGATCAACATCCGACCAGCTGGCACGCCATTCAGCATAGTTGCGCGTGCAGATGCAGCGATACAGCACCACGAGGGTGTAGGTGAGTACGAAAATACTGATGGCACACAGGATGCTCGCCAGAAAGATCTCCATGGGACTCTTTGGGTAGAACGGCATGCTGCCGGTGCTGGGCAAAGGTGATTCTTGATGTTCAGCATCGGAGAAGTCAATGGGATCCAACGCCACCGCGAGTGCCTTCCACTGGAATTGCTGCGGACTCTTCTCGTCCGGATTGCGCAGTGTCACAGCCACCTCAGGTGCAACAGCGTGCGACAGTCTTATCGTCGGCAAGATGGTCACATACTTCCCACTCATGGAGATATTGTACTGCCTGAGGATAGCCGACCAGTGGAAGTTGGACAAATAGTGATTGGTATCGTAGTCTGGGTGGCGTAACTTGTTCAACTGCTCACTGATATTCGTGAAGGTGTCGTCGTGCTCCACTACATGTGACTCATAGATTGGCGACTTTGTGCTGGCCATGTTAAAAATGATCTCATCACGATCCATCTTTAAGCTCTCCTGCATCTCTGGCTCATTTGGCAAACTATTAATCTCTGTGCTTGTGTCAATCACAAACACACTCTCCAATAGATTGGAATTGTAGATAATCGAGAAGATCCACACAATCATCCAGATCATAAATGCACGCTGAAAGAATCGTGTTCTCGCCCAGAAGTTCACAATCTTCACACGCTTCGGTATCTTCCTATCCGTCACAGATGGTGTCGGGATCACATCGGTAGCGATATGATTCACCGAATCCAGCATCAGACCACTCAACTTCGGGTGACTCTGTGATCGAGACATTGTTGTGGCGTGTGCTGATGAAGAGTATCTGTAAAATTTATATCATACACATTATTCTTCTAATCTGGACGAGAAACTCCTAGATAAGGTGTAAGAAGTGTATAATAAATTAGAAAATGCATGCTTGGCGCTCTTCTTGGAAACGCAACTACAAATTAGCACATCTCTTTCGCAATTGTGATTTCTATATGATGGCATTATTTCCATTGAAGGTAGACCCAGACAAACATTGATTTCCTATACTTCAAGTAAGTATTATGGATAACTCAAACGCGCTTTAAGAATATCCATAGAAAAAAATAAGTAAATATCGTAATCGATTGAAAAAGTGATTTAAAATTAAAAGAATTCATCTGTTGAGCCATAACTTATCCAGCTAAAAGAAATGAGAGGGGAAGTTTTTACACTTTGTCATCTAAACAATAATATAAAAAAATAATTGACTTCCGAGTCTTCAAATTTAGCTTTGATGGAAAGTTTCATGGGATAATCTCATTGGAAACCAGTTTGGTATTCCTAATCATTTTTCTCTGAGTTTTATGCTCAATTTAGTGTATGAAAGAACATCTCAAAATCACTAATGAGTTAACTTCGTTAGCTTAGTATTTTCTGAAGAAAATTGAAGGTCTTGTTGAGTCTTTAAATCGTTTTCAACCGTAAGAATCTGTTGTAATAAACAGATCCTAACAGTTGAAAGCTATTAAATCGCAACTTTTCAGTGGAAAATCATCAAACTTGCGCTAATTTCCAGTCTATTCTTAATTAACTGTAGGTAGAATCTCTAAAAAGAATTTTTCAAATAAGCTCGATTGAAGAACAGAAAATGCTTTTCAGTCGAATCCAGAGCTTTTTTCAGCAATACGTAAAAACTCCTCATTGGATTGAACAGTGTTTTTGCTCTCCTATTTGATTTTCTCCAGAAAATTCTTTTTATAGATTCTCTAATAATGCAGGCTTCTACCGTTTCTACTAAAGAATGTGATTAAATAGATTTCAATTGATGTACGGATTTGTTTACAGAAATATTATCGTGTGGCAGCAGCACAAATTTATAGTCCAATTTCATCACCCAGATAAACGATAGGATTGTTTTTTTTACGAATCAGAATAAAGTCATTTCTCAATTTGAGGAAAGAATAAAAATATTGGTTATTGCTTTCTGTTGTGTTTTGGTTTCTGTTTTATTCCCCAGAGTAGATTTAAAAACTATTAAAATCTTACAGAAATCAACAAGTATGACAAAATCTGAGTCATTTCTTAATCTAATTCAAAACAATAATCTTGTAATGGAATAACAACACAACAAAAGCTGCCTAACCTTGCCCTATCCGATAAGCATCCGTGACGATAAATATTCTATTTAAAATAACAAAGGTCGAGAAACTTTATTATTCGCATGAGATCGAGCACTTTGCGAAAGCTACCACCTTCTTTCACGCGTTGGCGTTTTGGCGCCATAAAATATCCGAAAAAGAGGTGCCAATTGGCGCGAAAATAAACACAGAATCAGCTCTAAAGCCGGTAAAATACTGATGAATCTCCCACTCGAGATTGCATCAGTTTGATAACAGGTGTTTCTTATCAGTCTTTACATACCTGAGACGCGTGGGTGATCCGGAGACGGCGCTGATGTCCTTCTTGGCTTGCTTCAGGTGCACACTATGCTCGAAAGGGCGGATGCTGAGCGCCAGTACGGTGGAGAAGAGCATCATCTGGAGGAAGTAGTCAGAGATGAGGCCGACAATGGCGAAGATGCAGAACTCCTGGATGACGGGCACAAAGGTAGCCAGACCCACAGTAAGGATGGTGATCTCGGTGAGAAGAGTCTTGGAGATGGACCATCCCTCGTTGGCCAGACCCTTGGCCACGCGAATCTTCACGTCCAACTTCTCATCCGTTGATGTGATGCACTTCGTGATGACGAGGACGTTTTCCAGGCCCACCAGGACCACGAGATAAGGAAAGATGCCCTTGGATTGAATGCTGATGGTGAGGCCGAAGAAGAAGCACAACCCCAGGGACATGATGAGACTGCCCAGAACCGTGAAGACGGCCGTAAAGGCGAGCAGGAGACGCGACCGGATGAGGTCAATTTTGCGCAGGGAGAAGTACACGTAGTAGAAGAGGAGGATGAAGGTGATGATGAGTGGCATGACCTCGAGGACACGGAACTCGCCTGGATAGTAGATGAAGGTGAGAGACTCCCGTTGGCCATTGTTGGAGCTGTGATGGAGAGTGTAGATCCTCGTGAGTTTCTCCTTGAGCGTCGTGATGAATTGCTGATTCTTCTCGCGCAGGATCAGCGTCACGGCGAACTGGATGACTCGCGGTCGCGCCCTGATGGGATATCGCTTCACGCCTGTGTCCCGAATTGAGATTCCGAACAGCATCTCCGCGATGGAGACTTTCGTCTTTTGCAAATTGTGAAACTGAAAGATGGTGTTGAGTAGAGCCGTATCCTTGTTGAACAACTGTGCATTCTGCTGCCAGAAGTTGGCCGGCGAGAGGATCAGACAGTTGTATTCCGGGAACACTGTGTCCTTTGCCCTGAACGTCTTTACATTCTCCACGTGGAGACAGAGATTACCGAGGGTGACGTGGGACTCTTCGACTTCGTGATTGCGAATGATCTCCAGGAGTTTGAAGGCCTCCGCTAGAGGCGCTCTGTAGGCATCCGTGAGGATGAGATTCCCATTCCAGGGCGCCACGCTGGCGCGCAGCACAATCTGCTGGACGTAGATAAAGGGCTCCACGTGGGCCCATGGGAAGGGTGGCTCAAAGTTGCTGGTGATGTTGTTCAACTGAAAGATGGTGGTGGCGTTGTCGGTGGCCTCGTCAGCGCTGTAGGGCAGCACGACCTTGGTGGGAATGGTACCCGGCAGGGGGATGTAGATGAGTGGGTAGCAGCAGAAGAGGAGGATGACGATGGCACAGCTGGTGGCACATGTTGGGTAGCTGGAGAGGAAGAGCCCATGCTTGTAGTACCAGTTTTCCACGCGCAGCGGCAGCCCCACTCTTCCCGTTCTGGACATTGTCTTCACTTCTGGCACCGGTATGTCATTATTCAGCCAAGACCCATCATTTCACACTGTCCGGAAATGTAGTCTCTCTTCTCCCCAGAGGGGCTCCTAACCTCAAAAACTGTGTTGAGAAGAGAAACAAAACAAGGAACTGCGTAGATGATTGTCAGAGAGATTTGCACGTTAAGTCGCTCTGAAAACACTGTACAGCACTCTTGAACATACACGCGGGGAAAGCGCAAGCACTGAAATGTACTTCTTTGACTTTCGTAAACTTTGCCTTTTCATTTATTTTCTCGGTAATTTGCTCAACTCGCGGGTAAGCTGAAGAAAATACAAACTTTCCATCAGCAACATACAAACGAAACCAACAAAAGTTTCCGGAAAAGGTGTTTACATTCCGAAAGTTGCATTTCTGTTATTTTCAAAACAAATGTACGTTACACAGTTAATTATCTCCACACAGTCTTGTTAATAGTTGTTGTTCAGTGAAATATTACATTATCTCGTTGCATATCCATATTATATTGTACACTTACGTAGTGTACTTATTTTTTTTAGTATCGACCCTAGTTTATTGCAATCTGTATGTGGATACATTCAGCAAATACTTTCACATTAATTCAGTCTTGAGAGAGTGTGCATGCCCTTTGACACGACCTCTAACGTAGTGTACTTATGAGCGAATATGTGTCATTGGACAAATCCGAGGTAATTTATAATGTGCTCATTTACAGTGTGATCTCATTCCAAACATCTCAAAACGAAATATTATGTAGGTATTATTCAATTCAACTAAGTATCTGTAGGTAATTTGCACAAGTCTGTTTGCACGTAGGTAGGTTGGAAAATTGTGGTGGAACACACATAACAAGTTACAGGCGAGCTTCGCAAATTGCTGTATTTGGAAATTGCATTTCTACATGCTTAGCAATGTCCAAATAGAGAAATTTGCGAAGCTCGCCTGTAACAATTTTGTATGGCGCCACAACAAACTCCGAAAGTGAGCTATTTTTCAAATCATCAACCGTTGATGGTTCAATTTCAATTATACCTTCAAAAATTCTCCGCATTTACCATAATTGCCCTTACAAATGAACCATCCCCGAAAGCCAAAATCTTCAAAGTTTTTGATCAAAAGAGAATATGCACAAATCTGAAATTCTCCTGGGATTTAAAGAAGATTCATATGTTTAATACTCCAAAAACATTTTATTGAAATCAAAATGGGAACAATCTTTGTGTCTCACAACTGATTCTCTGGATGATATGCAAAGAATATAATGAATTGAAATGTTAATTCACCCAAAATACCTCTCTTGTGACAATTGTGGACCGCAAAACATCTCGTTGAGGTATTTCTCTCCGAAGATGTAATTCCTCATGAAACTGTAGAGATGGATGGTGTCTGATAGGAAGTAGTAGAGATCTTCTCGCGGAACATATCTCATGGTGGTGCTGAGCCACTTATCGACGTCCTTTCCGCAATGATTCCCGAATCCCATGATGCGTAGAAATTTTCCAATATTCTCTGCCGATGTATAGTGAATAGCGTCCAATCTCACTCCAGAAGTTTTCATGAAGTCCTCCATGTCCCTCAGATCTTCCAGCCACTTGGTGCACAAATTCCTCTTTGTCTTCTCCTCAACCACCTTATCGTAGTCCTCGTGGATGTCCCTCTTGCAGATCTCCAATACATATTCCTTGCAGATAAACAGCAATAGTTGCGCCAAAATATTCCTTATCGCGATGAAGAATTTAAAGGCAAATTTGATGGCAAACATCTTGATGATCGTTGGGTTTTCTTCGTCAAAATTCACGGATTTCACGTCAAAAATACACGAAGACAAGACTGTTAATGAAGATGTTGAGGGAATGTGAGTCCTTTTATCTCGAGAAGGAAATTGGGCGGTGAGGGATGATTGGGGTGTTACCCTTGGTGTTACCGGTGTTACTCATCTCATGAGAAAGAGAGGCAATGCAAATGTTTCGCCTCTTTCACAAGTAAAGAAATGAGAGGCAGAAGTAAAGCATTTACTCAAAGGGAGGAGGGCTTTTAATCTTGTGGAGCTTGTAGAGAATATTCTTTTTAACAGATTTCGAGGAGTTTATGTTCAGATCACAATGATTCGTCCACAAATAAATTAATCAGAGTACCTAATGTTTTATTTTTTTATTTTAGCACATGAAAATTCAATTCATTGTAGTTTTTGTAGGCAAATATCATAATTCATAAATTAATATTAACAGGATATGCCTAAGACGTCCGGCCAAAAAAATTTAAAAAGAAGAAGAAGAAGGATATGCCTAAGATAATATGTAATTCAAAAAATACTTTTAAATCATTACCAATTGGTAACAAGAAAAAGGATTTAAGCTTAATATTCCGCAATGATGCATTTTTTATACCAAGCTCTTAGCAAAAGTATAGGTAATTATTTTTATCTCAATTTCTGCTAAGACTATCTGCTATTTATGTTCACTTTTTCCTATTTTTTCAATTACTGCTGTATGTTTTTTTTTAAGTCAATGTTCAAAAAACAGCTCTATATGATTACGAATTTATTTATTATGTTTTTGTTGAAATATTGCTCAGTTTTCTAGATTCAAGAACTATAAAGAAATTGAATTTCACAGAACAAATTGGTGGTCAACTCGTAACGGCTTGTAAGAATGGTTTTCTCGCTCTCGAATAAGAGATATTTTAACTGATTTTAAGAATCGTTTAGTATGGTTCAATTCATTCATTATGATATTCTCGGTTAAATTTCTAAGAAAGATGCAATATAATTGGGAAGGCGAAGGAGATTTTTGCCAACAAAAGGGGGCTGTAAAAATATTTGCATAGGTACCTTTCTCACAGGATTATGCCTCTCTAGTACCCATTTAAGAGTGTGTTTGAAGTATTATATTTATTCTTTTATTAGCACAAGAAATATTCTTAAATTGCAAACAGAAGTTTTCGAACGATCCTCTTGGACTTTCCCTTCATCATCCGACCCAAAAAATATCCATTTTACTGTTGCTTGAGGATTCTTTTATATGCCTGATGGAAATTTTTGGCCTCTTAAACGCCACTGCTAAATCTTATGAAAGAAAAACCCATGTGGTGGACAAATTGCGGGAATTCCCACTTACCTAAACAGAAACGTGACAAGATTAAAAAAAAAAACAGATCAGGGTTTATTCTTTAATTTTACTCTTTCAGAAAATTGTGCAAATTGAGAGAACAATATTCCAAGATATTTGAAGCATGTTTTAGAAAATATTGTTGCTTTTTATATTTAGATGATTCCAGTTGGCGCTAGGACATATCCATGTGCTACAGTTGTTGCAAAAACATGCTGTTCTCTAACATAATTCGTGGCAATTAACCAAACACAATCATTTTGCGTATGCAATACACAAAACTTTATTTCTACACATATTTAATGTGGCAAACCCACTCTGCAGAATACATGAAAACTTAATTTTAAGAAATAGTCTTGTCTCATGTTTGAGATTACGCGAACAAACTTCAATGTCATTTTTTTTGAGAAAAATTGAATTAAAAATTGAATCCGGGTAATTTAGGATATTTGAGCATTAATTACATATAATAAAGCTGTGAATCATGAACAACCTCAGCTAAAAGACAAAGAATTTCATAGAGTCTTTAAAGATGTGTAATTACAAAATAAACATGCATTTAACTTAAAAAAAGTTGCTCATTAAACTTACGTATTATTCAAGGTATTATTACTTTAACTTAAGTAAGAAATATTTTGTCTACTTGATCACATATTTTTTCTGTGCTTTTGTAATTTCCATCCCATCTCCCGCAGCATTGACTGGTTCATCTAAAAGAAAAACTTTATGATTTATTAATTAAGTCTCGAATAAATTTAACTTTGGCAGAAAATTCTTGGAGACGCAAAGAAGCAATCATCATTTATATGGATTATCTCATTTTTATTAAAAGCTTGCAGCATTTTAATGAAGATGCTTAAAGGGAGTTTTTCAATCCTACTGTGCCCTGAAAAAACTCCTTAAGGGTGTTCCAATCCAAGATATTGATATGTAAAGTTATAGCAATATTTAATTTTGATTTAATATAATTTAATCAATATAACTTACCTTGTGACAATGTATTTCCATTCCTCATTAATGCTATGAAATAAAATGTGCACTGAGATAAAGTTCATATTGCAAGTAAAATACAGCATTATGATTTATTTAATTACTTGTCTTTATTATAACATTTACTATAATTTCTTCAATAAATTTTTTTCATATGATAATAGTTACATTTCATTCTTTTCTCTTTTTTTTGAGATATAATATATGTTATGATTTTAACATGTGTATAGGTTTCTTTTCTCTTTAGTAAATCATTTGTATTGAATGCGTTTTACTTTTTTTGTGAAATTTATAGATTTCCGTTATTACTTTAAACGTTCTTTAGATGGAGATTTTAAAGGTATAGGTACTAGAAAAAAAGGTGAGTGTTTTTTCTATTTTTTTTTCTTGAGAATATTGTTGTCTTCTGTCTTATGACTTAAAAATGTCTTTTAAATATTTTTTTTTCATTTTTATTAATATTTATTGGCTTTCAAATGAGAATCCTCTGTCATTGATTTATTAAGTTATTTGACAAATTTTGTAAGAGTGTTGAACAAGAATTTTTTCTTGTTTTTTTTTTTACTTTTTTATTATCTCCAGTTCCTCTTTAGGGTACCTTAGTTTTACGTTTATCAAGTTTACGGTGGACACAAGAATAAGAAAATAATTTAATATCTGCTATTTGATAAACTCCTAAAAAAAATAATTAAAGTTTCTGTTTTCGGCTGTATTTGAAAACTATTTTTTTCGTTTTCAATATTTTTGTTGTTGTTTACACTTAAAATCCCATTTGCATGTATAAAACGCAAATATTTCCAAGAAAACAAACTCAATCATCGCATATTTCCTCTCAATAATATATATTTTTGTTAATTTTTTTTTGTATTTTAAAAATACTGATTTCACGTATCTTTTGATTCTTTGATTATTTATTACATCTTTAAAATTATTTACTACACATTTCTTTTTAATAAGAAAAAGATTAGTCTTTTTGGCAACTTTTCATCTTATGATTGTTTTGGTTTTTTTTTTTCATAAAATAACATGTCCTTAAATTTTTGCTTGACCGTAAAACAATGTTTTGTTCTTATAATTGCCGATAGGAGATTTTGTTCTTAAAGAATTTTTTTACTGTCGCTTTTTGCGCATCCTAAATGTATTTTTTCTATAATGTATTTAAAATTGAACTGTGAATACTTGTTGAATGTCATCTGCTACTAAAAATACGATAATTATGTATAGGTATTTCACTTCAATTCAAGTACGAAGACCTCTTAAATGGTAAATGAATGTGAATTCTTTTTTTTTTTCAAATGATGTTGAAATGAAAACAATTATCTAATTGCGGTGGTGAATTAAAATTAAGTAATAATTTGTTAACTTTACATTACACTTAAGTAAATTTTGCTTCTCAGTTGATCATGAAAAGTTTTTTTTTCCTGTTCATCTTGTTTCAGTGTGTTTGAATTTTATTTTTCTGTGTGATGTCGTTAAGCCTATTAAGAGATTTACACTTGGTAACCTCTCATTTGTTACTTGTTTTTAATTGTATCATTTTTCTTTGTGTTTTTTTTTCTAAAATATTTTTCCTATTTATTTTGTTAATAGTAATTTAATTTGTTTCTAATTATTTTCTTTTCCTTCTCATTATATTTATCAAACGACATGTCATTGTTTTTCTCTACACACATTTAATTAATTTTTTTGTTCTCTAATAAATTTCATTATTTATTTGTATTATCATATTTTATATAACTGTTCACTTATTTGTTTCATTTTATATATAGGCAAGATCTATGAGTGTCTTAAAGTTAGTGTTACTGGGATATATTTCCATAGAAAAGAACCGAAAACTGACATTGATGGCTATTTTGTAAGAATTTCATTCATTTTTTTGTTTATGAAACGCAACTTTTTCATCCGTCATTATTAAACAGATTGATTGTGGTTAAAATTGAACTGCCAAAAACAAAAGCGACCGAATATCTTTTAGTGATTTTTTTTACGATAACATGTTTTCGAATTCATTTTCACCTTTGTCCTTAAAGTTTATAAATAGTATTGCTTGAGAATTGTTCGGTTTATGCTCGAATTTTCTTTTCTTTAAACTCTGGAAAATCTCCCATGAAGAAATCTCGATTTTATTAGTGCTTTTTTTTTTAATAATCTTTCAGAATAAAAGATCCTACTCAGTATTCTTTCGCACAGACACAGCAAAAGTTGGTTGATTCGTCATAAGTTTGAGACACACCCGGCGGGTAAGTTTAAAAGTTCTCTTTGTTTATTCTAATCTTCACTCGCAGTAATTTTTTTTATTTTTTATACGACTATGTTATAATCTGTAAGACTTTTTCTTCTACCTATATAGAGAATTACAAGAAATATTCTCGTTTTAATCCATTTTTCACTGGCTCCACCTATTTTTTTTTCATTTTCCTTTTAATTTAAACAAAAAGAAAACTTTTTAATCCTCTCTTTACGAAGCTGTTTTTGGGTTAGTCGTTCTCTAGACTTTTTTTTGAAAATTTTCTTTCAATATTTCTTTCAGTTTAATCCCCTATTTAACTCAATTTCCTAATGTTTGATTACAATAAAGAGAAATCGCAAATTTATTCAGTTTTCTCTTCATTTGACTCTTTACTCAACTACCAGTAAATTTTATTTCTTTCCCTATAGAGAAATTCATAATTTCAAAAATTATATTTTCTTTTATCAATTAACATATTTTTGTTCAAACAGTTCACCAACTTTTGTTTTAGTTTTAGGTTAATTTATATTTGATTCACAGTAAATGAGCTGATTTTAATTTCTTAAATACTTTTTTCTCGTAAATTTACATCATCGCACAATTTTAAGTGTAATTTTTTTTCAAGTTTTTCCCGAGGGTATAAAATTGAGAAACGATTTATATTGAACGTATCAGTGCTACATATTTCGGTCTGGAGAACTAAGGAAGTAATAGTGCTCATGATTGATACGAACAATAATATGAAAGTGTTTTTACTAAAATAAGTACATAGCTAGAAAAATGCCGAGAACTTTGCTAAAGAATTTTGCATTTGTTCTTTGTTTTGCTACAGGAGAATGATAAATTTGTCTGTATTTTGTGTGTAATCAAATAAAATAGGTATTGAAAGGATGAATAGAGAGAGTAGGGGTTCATATAGTTCAGAAATTCTTCAAATACTCTGTATGCAAAACCTCAATCGAAAAACCTTCTAGAAAATTGTCAAAAGCCTTTAGAAACTGTATTGGTCGCAAAGTATTCTATTAAGGCACGTACTTAAAAATTTATTTAACTATATCTGAAATTTGTTATTTGCTTGTAATTTCAAAGGCTAAATGAAAACACTTTAGCAAATTCTCAGCTTAAACCGATCAGTTACCTAAAATGCGGTGTGAAAATTATTATATGAAAATGACAGTCTTATGAAAACATACGTTCTGTGAAGGTCCTCATCAAGGAGTTTAAAAATTTTCAATATTAATTTTGGTTTTAATTTTTTTGAAATCTCTAGGCCAAAAATTCTTATAATTATAATTATATTTCATACTTTTTTAATTTCATTTTTCTTTAAAATTCCTAGTTCATGTTTTTTTAAATCGCTCATATTTTCAATAATTATCTCGTAAAATTCTATTTACATTTTTAATGGCAGTTTAGTTCGTCTAAGAAGAGCAAACATACAAATATAGAAATAAAATCGTTAAGAAAAAATGTTTTGCTTTTGTTGGTGTCTCAATGATTTTTTTTACTAAATATATATCTCTAAAATGGTTTCACCATGTCTTCCTGTCTCAAAGTTCAATCTCGAAAAGATTCCATCTTACACAATTCTTGTCCCTTTTTTCACTATAATTCTCTAGTAGACCTCATCGAAAATATATATAGATCATTGAAAATAATCTCTCTATATAGAATTTCTTTTTCTCTTATACTCTTTTTTTCTGTTCAACAGGAATACTCTAACGTGCTCTAGCTATATATTGACGGAAAAATATAATAATTATATAACAGTGATGTTAACACTTGAAATAGTTCTCATAAAATCTCTATATATTTACTCATCTTTATTTGTAACTAATTGTTAAAATCTTTTTTTGTTTCTCTTCAAAAAATAAAATAGTTTTTAACTTACTTAAAAAATCTTTTGATTCAAATCATTTTTCACTTGGTGTCTTACTAAAAAATACTTTTCCTTTCTTTTCACTATAAATTTTTGTTTGTATATATTCCTATTTTCCATACTTGTCTTTGGTAAAGATACGAACTTGTGTAGCTAATCACTTTTCCACGTGAATGTGAATTATTTATTCACTAAATTTAATTAGAGTCTAAAATTGAATTTATTCCTTAATGATAACACGACATTTAAAGTTTTTTTCTTCTTTTTTCTCTTCTTTTTTCTTCTCTAATTAAGCTTAAGAGTAAATTGTAATGACTTCTCTGCCACCACCACGAACCATCAGCACTCTCTCGAGGCCTTCTGTAAGCACTTCCAAGAACTCCATGTCTACCAAAGATCAATATATTTATTTATTACATTCTATACATTCAATTTCAAATTTTCTTCAATAATTACTTACAATTGCTCTCTCGCTCGATGCGAGTATCTTTTGGAGGACCAGGTAAATTCAAGATAACCAATTGAGCATCATGCGATTTATTGACGATGACTTCGTTCAATTTCACAGCCGTGTGCATCCTTCGCACATTCCCTTCGTCCCTGTGAGAAAAAGAGCACAGATTGAGATGAAAACTTTGAAGGAAATGATTTATCAGGATTCTGTCTTACGGTTTAATACTGGGCTTGGACTTCTCAGGTGACTTCTGATCGTGTGAAGCCTTCTCATCTGCTCCGGAGGTGGTGTCATCGTCATCATCTTTCTTTATACTATTTGCCGGAGATGACACAGATTTCACAGTGGACGTTCCACTTGATTTATCACCACCCTTCTCGTTCTCTTCTGTAGATTCTTTTGTGTCCTTTTCCTTCTCGGAATCCTATAGATATAAGGAGTGCAATCAGAAAGATAAAATGAAGGGGAAGATATTATGGTTAAAAATATGTAGTACGCTTGAATAGAAGTGCGTTAGTGTCTTTGAAAGTGGAGAGTGTTGTAGATGGTTGTAGATAAATTAAGTTATTTATTAAGAATTTAAGAAGCATTTCGAACATTTTTGGAGCTCTTATGAAAATTTTTAACAGCTTTTTTGTCAACTTTGGGACTTTAACAATTTATTTCTTGAAAAAGCATGTTATTCAATTAATAAATGTTTGTTGAGCTTTTGAAAAAGTCGTAAACCGTTGGATAAGTTACATAATTCAAAGTTTTCTAAAACTGCTGCTGAGCGCAATTCTATATGATAATAAAAAAGAATTAAAGATAATTCTGCAAAAATTGTAAAGCTTTTAAATTTGATGAGCATTTAAGCTCTATAAATAAAAGCTCCTCAAAGCTTCTGAATGTTTATGCCTTTTTGACTCTAATATTCCACCCCTGCTGGGGGAAGTGATGAGTTTTACTGCTCTATTTGTTATTGCAAAAGCTAAAAGTGGGTCAATAAGGCAATGTCCCAAGAGTAAGCACAAAATCAAATGGCAATCGCACAAGAAATAATATATGATGGAAAATAATTATGGTCCACGATTTTTTATGGCAAACTCACATCATCATGATGATCGTCATTGTGGTCACTGTCATTAAAAATGTCATCACTCTTGTGTTCTGCGTGAGAGTCTGCAAAGCGCACTTTAGTCACTGACTTCACCTGATCATGCGGATGATGATGGTCCACAATGGCTTGTACCTGAAATATGACGTCACTCCCATCAAATTCATCTAACTTGACTTACTTTAAAAATATAAATAATGAAAAAAGAGAGATAAATAAAAAAGCTAAAAGCTTATATTTGTTTTTTTTAGATAAATTGGTGAATTTTTAGCTGTCTAATTTATTTTTCAATTTAAAATTGTATTTTCTATTATTTTTTATCTGTTTCTGCTCTAATAATAAATTATTAAAGGGTTAACTGATATCTAAAGAGGTTAAAAAGGTAGAGAAAGTAGTAAATTATCGTTAGGAAAGCTCATTATGACACACTGAGAGACATGTAAAATTATGTTGATTATAAACTGTGGACATCATGCTGAAAACTGAATAAGACAAAATCTTGCAATTGGAATCGTAATAAAACAACACATGAAGAGACAAAAAGAACTGCCTGTCCATCTGAATACAAACATGCAGATATTCATCCACAGTATTTATGCATGATGATATGTATGAATAAAATCAACACAGTGAGTGACGGCGATAAATGGTGATATGTTGAAGAGATGATAAAACTGTCAGAGTGGTAAACTTTTATTGTCATGTCATAATTTATTTTACTCGACATACAACTTGCGGGACATATTCTTGTAATTTCATTTTGAGTTTCATTAATTTTGACTACAAAATTTTTTTAGCACATAAAGCTGTGTTTATATGTCCCTTAATTGGTCCTGATTTCATTTCAAACCCGTATAAACGTCAGGACGCCTTCCAACGTCCTCACGTTCAGACTTGGAGCGTCATATAGGTCTTCATACATTGAAAATGATATGATGAAATGAAGTGGATAAGATGAGATGTTGATAAAGACAAAATTACGGCAGTAAAAAAAGGAAAAAAAATAAAAATGTACATATTTAGAGTCATCACTAGAGACGGGCAAGGAAGTAAAAAAGAAATCATGATAGGGTGTCTTAATTGTTTTTATCCATTATAATGTATGGAAAAAAACGTGAAATTAATGTCTTTGCATAAATTATTTGAAAATATAAAAAAAAAACTCGATAAAAAGAAAGTGAGAAATAAAACGGGTTAGGAGTCTAGCCGGTTGTTTTTTTTTGGTGTGCTTTACCAGAGGCAATTTATCCTCGCCGGTGCTTTCGCTGAAATCCACCAAAGATTGTACCTTCACCGTTCAAAGTGGGGGAAATTAAGAAAATTTGAGTGTTTGCTCTTTCTTCATCGTCATCCACAGAATTACACAAAATAATATTAATTTCTTTTACATATTGTAAACCATAATAATATTAATTTCTACAGAGCTGTAGAATATTCTTCTCATATCATAATGAAGTTGTGATAATATTTTCTTTGGTTCAATGTGATAAATTTCATATTCACAACATCAGACAGCAATATTCTCATAAATATTCGCATAAAGTTACTCACCACACCAAGAGTCTCTTTCTTGTTCAAGCGCAATTCTCTTAACATTTGATTTCTTTGCTCCATCATGAGGGTCCTCTCGTATGTGTAAGCAGAAATGTCGCTATCCATCTGCAATCATAAAGGTTCAAATGAATCGATTTATAAAGCTCGGTATCTAAACTTTGACTCTTCATAGCTAGGGTCAGGCTGAATGTACAAGGTTAAAGAGGTCTCAATATGTAGGGAGAGCGGGGCAGTCAAACACAAATTTTAGGTTTTTGTTCGGGACAGTTTTGTGAAAGGTCAGTAAATAGCACTGGAACTCTATATATCCTATTGGCTACCCTTGGGTATAGGCTTAAAAAATAGTTTGGTTCGTCCTTTGATAAGCCCTAGTTTTTCCGGCAGATAGGATTTTCCCCAAGTCGGTAATTTGTTTGATAGTGCCCCGCCTTGGGGTACTCTCAAACAGAGCAGTTTCTCGCGCCATTTTTTAAGCGAATGAGACTAAACTACTATTTAATTAAATGTCTTAATAATATGCATGTTTACTGAAAGTATTGCCTCTCCAATGTTTTTAGTTTCAATTTTTGACATTTTTCTCAAAATGTTAATTTTTTTATTTATAGTAATACGAGGCGCTTCGCGCCTCTCTTTGCGTGGTTTGTGGATTGTATAGTAACTTGGGTGCGTTAAATTGATTGAGAAGATTCATTTAGCAGTTAAAAAGTAGAAAATAGGGGATTTTTGTATGAAAGGTTCCTAAAGGGCGTGGAGGGATCATCCCCTATAATGTTAAGTTACAGACCACATTACCCCAATCAACCCCTTCATACATTGTGAGCCGCTAGCGCATCATCTTAGTTATGAAAAAGTCGAAAATGTCAGAAAAATGGTAAATTGTATGAAAAATACTAATAGGGGATGATGGGGCCTTCTCATATAGTATGGAGTTGTAGGTGTACCCATTCTGATCAACCCTATCATACATTGTGACCAGCTAGCGCTTCATTTTTATGTCAAAAACTCGAAAATGCCCGAAAAATGGGTAAATTTGTATGAGAGGTACCAATAGGGGAGGGCGGGTCAACTTCTCTATACCCCAAAGTTATAGAAGACACCATCCTTATCATTCCCATCATACATCGTAACCCGCTAGCGCTTCATCTTAGTGGTCAAAAGGTCAAAAATGTCGAAAAAAGTGGTAAATTCGTATGAGAGGTACCAGATAGGGGAGGTGGGGGAAGTTTTCATATAGCCTATGTCCCAACCTGGGATGCCAACTATACCTATGCCAAATATTAGCCAGATCGGTTCAGAGCCGTTTGGCCGTGATGCGCGAACACACTGACACACACAGACAGACAGACAGACAGACAGACAAACATTTTGGAGATGGGTATTTTCG
>CAKKOB020000023.1:96141-138801 GCA_918844115.2 Phlebotomus perniciosus
TTTTTTTTTATAAAGCTTCTAGAAAGCTTTCTATTGACACTTTTCTTATAAAGCTTTAGAAACTATTCTTAGAAAGGTTTTTTTTATTAAGTTTCTTATAAAGCTTTTTCAGAAAGTTTTATAGAGCTTTCTCAAAAAATCTTTAGAAAGTTCTAAAAATCTTTAGTATAGAAAATAAAATTGATATGATGAAAGAAGCTTCTGAAAGCTTCCGAATTGGAGCTTTTGGGGAGCTTTTCTACAAAGTATAGAAGTGCTGGAAGTGTTGTACGACTTTTTGACCATAATATGTATCTCCCCCTTGGATCAGATTAAAGCTGTGAAAATTTCTGGTAAGGGGATAAATATAATTGGTCACAGGCTGATAGAGTAGAGAGGATTAATTTTATAAATTACATTTTTTCCAATCATGATTTCTCTACGGTTTGACCGTTTCTTCCGTGCTAGTATGAGTCAGCTAATTAGCTTTTGCATATAGAGCCGCGCTTTAGCATCAGGATCTCTGCCAGGAGAGTGCAGATTTGTGCTTCTCCTCACGAGCCTCATTAAAAGTCTAGCACTTTGCATAAATCACCGAATGGGTGTCTTTCTTTAATCATGATCTACTAGAGATAGCTCGAGTCACCGAGTCCATTTGCAATTAAGCTCAAACCGGATGGACCCCGACGAATGGGGTGAGAAAGTCACTCTCGTGACACGATAAGGACTCAATAATTTATCTCAGCGGAATAATGTTTAGAGAAATTTCTGATTGCACTTTACCACCAGCCAGGAATGGGTATTGCATGTATGTTTAGCATAAATTAATTTACCGCACTCACACACACCACGAAAATGGCGAGAGCTGGGAAAATTAAAGGGAATAATTGAAGTGTGTTGCCCAGGATAGTTGGGATCGGGTCAGATATGTTTAAGAGCTTCTCTGTGTTGCACAGATGAGAGGATAAATGGTTGTACATATGGAGTTTACCTCACGGTCCAGTGCTTTAACGATTTCCACATCTCCTGTTGTCGGATTCGCCATGAAATTATCTGATCCGACGAGGCCAAAGGATATCTCTTCGCCCTCCGGATCATATCCCTCCAATCGGTATACAATCGCACCCACGGGAGTTGATTCTGACAGGGCGAGATTATTCATATCCTGGGTGAAAACAGGTGGAAGATTGCATTCACCTGGAAGGAGACAAAAGAAAATTACTTCTCTCGAAAAACATCAAATTGTCTCTTCTTTTCTATCCAACTATTTTCTCTCTCTCCGTGTGACTGAAGTTTCCACCCGCAAATCTACTCAATTTTTCACTCTGAGAATTCAATTTTATATCCTTTTCACCTTTCCATCAAGACTCCAATAAAAGAGAGGAAAATAATCCACTTGACATGCAAAGCCCTTTCTTCTAGCAGTGTTCTTCTTGTTTGATGAATTACATTTTCTTTTCAAACAAATTTTCTCTTTTCTTTTAATAAGAGAAAATTATATCTTTGTCATTTGTTTTTGATAAATGAAAGTGCGAAAAAATCATTAGGGCACCTTTAATTAAGAGTAAAGTAATTTTTAAGAGTGAGTATTTTTTTTACTTTTACAAACAAAAAGGGAGAGCGGGGCAGTTTCAAACAGAAATTTTAGGTTTTTCTTCGGGGCAGTTTTGTGGAAGGACAGTAAGTAGCACTGGAACTCTAAATAGCTTATTGGTTACCCTTGGGTATAGGCTTAAAAAACAATTTGGCTCGCCCCTTGAAAAGCCACAGTTTTTCCGGCAGATAGAATTTTCCACGAGTCGGTAATTTGATTGAAAGTGCCCCGCCTTTGGGCACTCTCAAACAGGGTTGTTTCTCGCCCCATTTTTTAAGCAAATGAGACTAAACTGCTATTCAATAAAATTTCTTAATAATATGCATGTTTACTGAAAGTATTGTCTCTCCAATGCTTTTATAATAATTCCAATTTTTGACATTTTTCTCGAAATGTTAATATTTTTATTTACAGCCATATTTTTTTTCAATTTAAAGGTTTTATTTGGTTGTTTTAGTTACTTTACATAATTAGAAAATAAATTTAGTCATATATTTTGTTTTATGTTCAAGATTTATGGCTGTTTGAAAGTGCCCCATTGTAGCGTCCTAAGAATCATTTACCATAAATGAGGTAAGTTTAACCTGAGCCCAACAAAAAATACATAATTATCTCTCTAAAATAATCTGTTTCAATTTTTATTATCAATTTTCCGACAAACTATTGCGAGAGTCAAGTTTATAGTAAAAAGAAAAATTGAAATATTTTTAAAAAACCGTGCTTTTTAATAATATTTTTAATAATTAAAATACAAACACGAGGAGCACTATTATTTTAGGATGGATGCACCTCTGTTACCCCTTCGATATCATGGTAGTTTAGTCTCTCCTACTTCAAAAACTTGCCAGTAAAAAGACTTGTTTGAAACTGCCCCTGTTTGAAAGTGCCCCGCTCTCCCTACTAAAAAAAAATAATAAAAATGCAACATTTCGTTCTTGAGAGAATTAGGTTTTTAATTATTGAAAGTCTTCTTTCTGGCTCTAGCGCTAATCGAAGAATTGTAACATTTTGTGGGGCGTTTTAAAAAATTGATCATAATTCAAAATTGATAAAATCTGGAGATGGTTAATTTAAAATTCAAAGTTTCAACCCTAATAGGACCCGGGAAATAGCCAGGGACTAATATGACCTATTGTTGCAAAGGTTGCAAATGTCGTAACCCAAACTATCGTGTTAAAATTTGAGACCGATTCTCTTACTAAAGAAATAAAATTTTGGGGTTTTTCAAAATGAGAGTTCGATTAGGAAATCACAGCTCTAATGAAGGAAATTCTAAACAGCACCAAATATCCAACTGCTCAACTCACCATCTCAACAACTTCAACTTCAGCCTCAATGCGTAAGTGATAGAGGAACATCTTGAGATCCTTCTTCAGCTGAATTGAGTTATCTTCCATTTGGGCAACAGTGAAGATTCTCAGTTTGCAATTCCTCCATGTGCGATGTTGCTTGAGCAGGAAGGGTAACAACATCAGAAGGCCACCATCGTGGACAATCCACCAAATATCGATATTGCCGTAGATCTTCTCGGTGGACTCGGGGAAGAAATTGATGCCCTTGGGCACGAGAAGTGCCATCTTAGCATTAGATGCCACGCGAACCGTTTGCAAGAATGCCTGCCACGTGCGAGCATCCTCACTCTGGCGCCAACTGTACGGCCATCCAAGAATCACGGTGTTGGGCTTCATCCCGCCAAGGCCAATGGTCTGAACACTGTAAAACCCAAAGATCTTCAGCAAGTGAGCATTAAAACCACCCCCTAATAAATGGCCTCTTACATGTGACAGAGTCCATCAGGGATGTTGCGAGCAATTAGAACATCGCAGAATCCCTTAACCTTCTCCTCTTCCATGATCTTCTTGAGACTCTGTTTAGCCGCCGTAGCCTCTCCGCTGTTCTTCGCGAAGTCACCTGGCATCACGGACACACAGATGGCCAGACCCTTTCCTGCTTTGAGTTGGGATGCGAATGAGAGAAGTTTACGATATTTTGGGGTGAGATCGTCCGTCATTTTGGCCATAATGAGAATCTGTGGACGCCAATTCTTCGTGTGTGGCTCTCCATCTTCCAGACGGAGCATTGCATACCGAGCATTTGTGAGAGACATTCCTCGGATACCATCACCCCACTCCTTCTCGGCGCTGCACAATGAAAAGAAAATATTTCCATTTAATCATTGGAATGGAGTCAACCGTGCTCATTTTCCCATTATCTTGCACATAGCCTATTCGCTGGATTACCAACAGGCACAAGAAGTATTCTCAAGGGAGAATAGAAGTCTTTAATTTAAATATTTAGGTTATTCAAAATTTACGCCTAGAAAATTAATGCAGAAATTTCAGTCATATTTTACTCTCCCCAGTAAAGTCTAGACTTTTTTCAAGAAATTCCAATCTATTTCATCAAAGTCCAAAAGATGTAAATCTCTCTCTGGGGAAAAATATTTGCAAAATGTAATAATACTGCTTGACGAGGGGAAGCCAATGATTGTCTGGATCCTCATTAATCACGTTGACTGGCTTGTTTAAAAGTTAAAGTGCTTTATTATTCTACGAGTGAAATTTTTCCATTCCTCCCCGAATGAAAACCCCCAAAATAACCAACATTTTGTGAGCTTTCATTAAAGTAAATTATTAATCTACTAAACAGAATGTTCGCTTGCACGGATTTAGATACAACCAAACAGAACAACTTTACAGAGTACACAACGTTTTATGCTTGAAGCATATCACTTCATCGAATATTTAAAGGATGATATATTGTGATTTTTCATTGGAGAGAAAGTATATAAAACCAGAAAAAAGTAGGTAATCAAAAGAATTTTTACCCGTGTAGTCTCATATGTGGAACAATATTTGTATATGAATGAGAAACATAAGGAGAAAAACAAAACAAAACCAACATCTATTATTTAAGACAATACGTTCCCTTTACAACTATATACACCTCTGACCAAAAATATCATACATTTTTAAACACAGAGGGAGATATACTAACAACAAAAGATGTACGATGTACCTATACTTGAATGGAAGTGCGTAAGTGCGTGTTTAATGAGTGATTCGTAATTTGTTTTGTCACTTTTTAATTATTTCTTTTTTTTAGGATATTTCAAGAAAGAGATTTTTAAAGTTTTTGTAGAGCTTCAGCAAGTATTAATAAATAAGCTTTTTCAAATTTTACGAGTATTTGAAAAGTTTTGAACATCTTTTAAACCTCTGTAGGAAGAACTTTTGTATAAAAACATACGAGATTTTGAAAGCCTTGAAGCGAGCTCTTATTAAATATGTAATTCAATTTAATTCTACATTTTTAGAAGTTTTTTTATATCATTTCTCGAGTATTTTTAGGACTCTGTGATATTTTTTTAATTGAAATTTTTTAAGAGCTTTTAAAAACTTTTAGGAAGCGTTCATAGAAAATATGGAAGGACTGGAAGTCATGTACACCATTCTGATCATAATATCTTCCCTTGGTTATATTTTATTTGGCACAGAGTTACATTATTTATCACGTCAAGTGTGAATATGAATGAAATTTCGCTTTTATAAAAATTGCTGAAAAAATCAACTTGGAACCACTTCGCTCACAATAGAACAATGTCCGAAAGCAATAATTTGCCATGACAATAAATAAAAAATAAACTCACCCTCTATATTCGATGTACTTGTAGATGAGAACAGCCATGCCCATCGCGATAAGTGCAAAATACCATGAAGTCATGAACATGACCGACACGCAGAGAGCCAGTCCGATGAGGGACAGGGACCAGTGGTAGTACTTGAAGCGTGGTCGCCAATTGGGCGTCCTGAGGATTGTCTGCAGGAAGCAAGCCAAGTTGACGAAACCGTAGCACATGAGGAAGAACATGGAGAGCAGTGGTGCCAAGTGGTCGACATTCCCGAGAAGGATGCCGCACTGGCAGATGCAGACGGTGAGAATGAGGGCACGAGTCGGTTCACCGCGACTCGACGACACGGAGAATGGCGCCAAGAAGGGGATAATACTGTCTCGTGCTATCGCCTGAAGCAGACGCGGCGCACCCGTGAGACTCTGCAGTCCAGCACCGAGGGTGGATAGGAAGGATCCGATGAGGATGACCCACTGATTGGGCCACGCCATGTTGGCTACCACCAGCTTCCCCCCTATCGACTGTCCAAATCTGAAGAGGGGGCGCGAGAGAAATTAGTGGGTCAGCCATAATTTTTTTGAAGTGATTTAACATGGGGAACCACATTCATTTATGGTCATTGTTATTGTGAGGGATTACTTACTTGTCGCGCAGCAGGAGATTATCCACCGTTCCGGCAAACAAAAGAACGCACGACAAATAGACTATACTAGTCGTCAGGATGGCACAAATCGTTCCGACGGGAATACTTTTTTGGGCATCAGCCAAATCTCCAGATCGATTTGATCCGGCCATTATACCTGGCGATAAAAGAAGTGTAAAGTGCAATTGTGAGTGAAAATTGCTTATGAATAACGTTAAATTTATATATAAGGATTATCATGACAAAAAATCTCTTTTTCTGTGGTTTTGTAGATTAAACTATAAATATTTGGGAAAATATTAGAAATTGTTTTTCATTGCCACATTTTGCAAAATTCAATTCGTTACATTTTATTTTATTCAACTAGTAGCAGTTGATTATCCAATGCTGTTATATGATTTTATTGTCCTGGCACGCACACCCACCGCATAAGGACAATTTTACATACTTACAATTTCAAACAGTTGCATATATTGGCATTGGGGTTTGGGAACCCCCCTCCCCTCTTTAAAATGGTTTCTATATTTTTCATATTTTCCTTAAACTCTGTATAAGAATGTCCCTAGAATCTCCTGAAAACTCTTCCTAAAAGCGTATTGCAAATGAAAAAGTCTAGAAATTACATTAAGTTTGAAGATGATCCTAAAATTCCCCCAAGCTCTTCTTTAAAATGCTCCACACTTGAAGTTTCCCGTAAATGAATAATAATTTTCCCAGGGTAACTGCAGAAAGTATTTCATTATATTCCGTACTTAATTGCAATCGAAGAAATTTAGTGGAAATTTCCGTGTCAGGAAACCTAACGGAATTTTCCTCTACCTATATGAATTGGAATTTTCTAGTGTTTTACCTGTAGAACTTCCACTATACCTCCTATACGATAAATACTGTTTTATCAAGTAGAATATTTCTAGAGTGTATTCCCCCCAAGGAATTTCTTTAGGAAGAATTCCTGTTGGCTTCCGATGGTTATTTTACAAAAATTTCATTAAAATAATTTTTAAAAAAACATTTGGAAATATTTTATCGTCACACTAACCGACTCTCTCCTACAATAAAACATTTAAGGGCACGTCGTAAAATCGTGTTGCACTCACTTTTTAGTATGTGTTAAAAAAAAACTCCTCATGAGGAGATTTTTGATACGTTCAATGCAAGGCAGTTGTTGATATCTGTAATAATTCCAGTCTACGAGGCTTCTTATATATACAAATTTTAAAAGAATGGTGTATTCTTGGAGGATTTTGATCCTTTGTTTGACGATGAAGATTCTTTGTGAGCACACTCAAAATAAATTAGAGTTGAACGCTCAACATTCAGATCATAAAGCGTTTGTTTTATTATAGATTGTGCCACAATTTTACGATGTCTTGAAGAAAAGGGTAATGAGGATGACCACACTTACCAGTGACGGACGGAAAGAAGATACCGATGAGAATGGTGAATGATGTTGTGAGGTCTGCATAAACTTGATTTAAAGTTGGTCTCCCGAGTTGCTCAACATCTCTGGGATTATTTCCGTACGTTATATATTGTCCCTCCTCGAGGAATGCTGGCAGGAGATTCTCGAAAAATACCCCACTCGCCAGACCCCGAATGCCACGCACAGTGGTCGTATTGTGACTCAAGAAATATGGATCGCACGGTTGCTCTGCGCAAAATAAATTCCATAGTTGTCCACCTTCCTCCTGGGTACAATTCTCAATGGAGATATCCTTCAGCAGACGATTGCCCAGAACGCACATGCTGCAACACACAAGAGAAATCTCATGACAGTTGTGAAAGATTACACAACATATATCAGTCCACCTTCTCCCGGGTGGTCAAGATATTGTGCAGATCATATTCTTCAGCACCTCTCTTGCACCACACGGGAGTGGGTGGCGTATAGTCATTGGCATGGTGAATGAGTTGGGGAGAGATCACATGAGGAGGTGTGCATGAATAAATTGAAGGCAATAAACAAAAGGATGTGAGATCTGGATGTGCAGACGTGAAAGTGTGTATAAAATTAAATTCCTATTGCCTATGTTGCCCTACTGTAGCTTGTCGTTGCCATGGATGTTGTCGAAGATACCCGCGTAGACGGCAATTATCGAGAAGATGACACAAGCCAGAGCCACTGATGCGAATTTATTTACAAATTTCACTCCAATAAACACAATTGTACCTAAAAAAGAATGATAGAAGAGGGTATAATAGGCCAGGATTTATATTGACACTTTCCCCAAAAATCCCTTTCTCAATATAATCACTATTACGGATTGGAATTACTCACCCATGATAAGGAGAAGGAATGTGCCGTACACTCGGAAGTTATTATACATTGCTGAGGCGTCCTTTGTAAAATCACCAAAGATTGATAGCCACGGAGCCATGTAAGTCTGTTGTGGGGATGAAGATGAAAAGATAAAAAAAGGGTGAAAGAAATTCCAGAAAAAAATCCACTCTAAACACATCAATATAAACGACCAAATATACAACTCGCTTGACGAGATTTTTTCTCTACGACTGGATTTCTGAGGTTTAGTCAAGTTTATGTATGAGCCTTGAAAAAGCGTCAAAACAGTAAAAGACAATAATGGTGAGGTGGTAGTAAGATAGTGACTATCCTGGGTTTTTCTTCCAAAATCATGAAGGAAAAAGGAGAGCTTTACACTCTCTAATCTTAAAAGACTTAAGAGCTTGGTGGAAGAAAAAGAGGTATATGCTAGGATTTTCAAGACCTAAGATGATGAAATATTAGAGACCCATTAGATAACCATGTCAACATTTATATCCGACCAAGATCCAACCTAAAGGACAAGGTGCTTTCTCAGAATGCTAACAAAGCTTTTATCAAATTCCCATTATTGAATTGACAATAGAATTCTTTTTTGAGAAAGGTTAGAGGTATTATACAATGCTTCCTAGAATCAGTATTTCCCGATTATTATCACATTTCTATTACATTTAGCCAAGCAGAACACACCATAATAAAGAAACACTTACCAGGACAATCTCAACAGCTCCCACAATGTACATAGCAGCTGCTAGTGTTGTTCCCGTGTAGAAGAGCATCCCAACGGCACCGCCAAATTCTGGGCCCAATGACCTGCGTGAGCAATGATAAAATTTATGCCAGTATTTTATGCTCAGGTTCTTTCAGAAAAAGTTACTCTGACAGGAAATATGTAGCAATATTGAGCATACCGTGAGATCATAAAGTAACTGCCACCAGCCGGTACCACGCCATTTGTCGCGATTGCCGACATCGAAATGGCTGTCAACATTGTCTGAAAAAAGTTATTGGAAAATCTCCCGGTGAGAAATCAATTCGGAAGTCAATTGAAAGAGAAATTAGTGGATGATACAAACCACGCAGCAGCATGTCAGAACGATGAGAAATCCAAAAATAGCACCTGCCGTCCCCACAACCCATGTTAGACGAATAAAAAGGATAACACCGAAAATGTTCTGGATACAAGGGAGATACACGCCAATCAATGTGCCTGTGCAGAACAGAGAAATGGAAAACGGTATATAAATATGACATGATTCATAAAAGAATCATAATTTGAGGATAGGAGATGGAATGATCCAATAAGTATGAACGAGCAATAAATCACAAATCAGGACAAGATAGTCCCTGAAGAAATAATATCTCCTACAGAATTGCTACACGAAATTCTCTGGGCAATAAATGAGATTCAGAATTATAAATGAATGCAGGGGTTGGAACAAGGTAGGTAGCATTTTGAATAAATTTGAATTGCAACAGCTTTCCATAATACCGATAACACCCGCTCCGGAACTTACGTATTGACACGCCATATAAAGTCAAAGAATAATGGAATGGAAAATTTGCACAATTTTTCCATTTAAATTTAAATACATAATTTGCAAAAATATTACTCAAAGTGTCACAATTAATTGCAGACGATTGACCAAAAAATTGAGAATATCATTTCCAGCATGACAATCCAAATTGTTATGCTAAATGATTGGAAAATGACAATGTTAAAATTTCATCAGACTAAAAAGCGTTGAAATATGCGAGTTTGTCACATCAATTATGTAAATGTCAATAAAAGATATTGGTCGGCTTAAAAATAAAACCGCCTTTTATCAGGAAATTCGTTCTATTTTGAGATTATAGTTCCCAGTAAATATTCCAATCCAATCGACCTTTTCATGAAACAATCATAAACATAACAATTGACGATGGAATGGATCTTTGTGGTTATAATATTCCAATTCCGTTAATATCGAGCACATTGCTGTGATATTGCATTTAATAATGGTCTAACCATAAATTCTCTACAAATTAATCTACTCGTTTTATGGGACCTTAACATGGAGGGGCCTATATAAACCATATCAAAATCATTTCTCATGACCCCATTGAAATGTCCATGTTATTTGTTTAAGATAAAATTTATTTATGTGTAAAATATTTGGTCCAAAATGTTAAACAATCTGTGCACATTTAAATGAAGAATGTTACTCACCCATCCGCGCTGATGGTGGTGGTGGCTTCGAGTCTGCTTCCGATGCAGCGGGAATAGTGTTGGAATAATTCGCCAAGGAAGATATAAGTGTTGATATTCGTGGTCTTGTATCAATTTCTTCCTGAAAATTCACAGACAAAAAAAGACCCAAAATGAAATGGGATAGTGGTTGAAGTGGAGAAAATAAGAGGAGACTCAATAAACCCCAAAAGTCTGGACAAAGCACTGTTGATGATGTAAAGAAAGGAGGGTTTGGGTTTTCAATTTTCCTTCCTCTTTGATGGTCTGTCCGGACCAAGTAATCTGCTCAACACAAGAGAACTTTAATACTCTTGTCGATGAACTCATTAATGGGATCACCCAATTAGGAACAGGTCTCATTAGCACGAAAGGGGTTTAAATTGGAGGGGTTTAACCGGGCGGATGTGCTACTTGAATGAGAAATAAGAAAAAACGACGTGGAGAGGATGTAACGCAATTTTCGAGCATCATCATAAAAAGTTCTCCTTCGACAGTTTTTATTGAGCCTGACGATACGGACATCAGATGAAAATGGACTTTTGGCTGAATGAATTTCAAATATAATTTTTTTTTCTGCTTCTCCACTCCCGGGAATTCAACTAGATTCTGAGTCATCAGTTCTCAATCTCGTTTACCTTTCATCCACCCCTATGGCTCATTCTCTGAAGCAATCGGGATAAAAGCTCAAGTGACTTGAGAAAATTCAATCTCACTTATTACTCACCGAATATAAATAAAGATTCGTGTCATAGTGTGTTGATTTTTCGTTGTTGGCAACAAAGGGTTGATCATCAGTGGCATCTCCTGCAACAAAGGAAAGAAATCATGTTATCAATTTATCTCTAAACAATGTATAAAATTTCATCAAGCAGAACTTTAGTCATTCAATACGTCATTGCAAAAACAAGAAGTTTCATGGATCAGTTCGTATGACGAGCGATAAAAATCAAATTTTCCATCCTAAAATACATATAATCTTGGAAAGTTTTTAAGAAAACACCCCTTGGGATTTCCATATGTCCTAAAGAAGCTGGTTCTTTGTGAAGAAAAGTGATTTAGGTATAATACGAGCATTCTCCCAAGAAGTTGAAACAACAGTGAAATATGAAAATGTGTTCATATAAATTCTCACAATTTTTCCTCAACACCATTTACTTTAATAACAGTGAGAAGATTGCTTATATAGATGGTGGGAAAATGGTGAAAAAGTTACTTCCACATGAAATGGTTTCCATCTGGTGAGATGATGACGGTGAGACTGATTGGTATTGATGCATGTAATCTCACCACAACAAGAAATTAATGTTGCGTCAGGTGTTAAGCAGATTCTACCAGAATATATTTGAGTCTCATGTGAATTATTACATTTCCACTCTCGTCATACATCCTTATCCATTTTCAAGTGGGAAATACCAGGAAAATTTCTATGCAATATTAAAGGTGCTTCCTCAGATAATTAAAAGTTTAATTGTGTTTTTGAGCAAGAATACATTAATCCCTGTTTCTCTGATTAAAGAAGTTTATTATCCTCTTTAATAATCCCGAACTATTGACCCCTTGTTATGCGGTACAATTTGTAACAATTAATAATCCTTGAAATTTCTCTTTATAAGTAAGCATGGGTATTCAAAATTTAATTTATCTCGGTGAGAGATTTGAACTCCCGAGACCTGCGGTGATAGGCAACAGCTCTAACCACTAAACAATGATTAGGTTCGAACCACATTAAAGTTTGATATAAAAGGTCAGATCACACGCAAAATTGACATTATGTGGCTCAGCAATGACCTTTTTATTTTATTCGCGGTGACAATTTTGAGGTTCGCTTTGAGAGTGCTCCGTTCGTAATAACCGAGATTTGTTATTTTTTGCCAGACTTCTAAATCCTTATCTAGCACGATTCTAATCTTCCCTTAAACCACACAGTAGAGTTAACGATGGTTCTCATAAAAGTTGGCATTTTATGACGCAATTTTAAATGCAATGAAAAACCACGACATAAAGCGACCCGTAATTCTTGAGATGCTTTATTATATTTAGAGCTGTCTGTGTGTCCTTTATTTATAAATTAACACAATAAAGTGGAGAACGTAAAATTATTTTAAACATCTCTCTAAAATAATTCTCTGGAGGACTGCAGGAATTTTCATTGAGGAAATAGTGTATCCGAGCCAAATGAATTGTATGTATCAAAATATAATATAATTTTTCCTTCAAAATTCTGAACATAAGAATATGTAATCTAATGTCACGCTTAAGCCATAATTTTTTTCTATGAAAAAGAGTGATTTTTTTCCCATCCACTACGTGGATTCTAGGAAGGGTGGGATATCAATAAATCAGAGTCAGATGCTGCGCAAAATGTTGATCAGGCAAAAATTCGATTCTCACTAATTCTTGTGGAATAATAAAAAATTCTACTCGTCGGCAATATTGCAAAGAGTGAGAATTTTTAATAATGTCAGCAATTCGTCAAATTCCGGATGATTGTGGAGTTTTCGTTGGAAAATGAACCATCAGTGAATTGTTGAATATTCTGACGTGGAAGCCACGCTAGACAGATTGATTAAATACTCTGGGTATGTAATTTACTTTGTGCTCTTGGGCAAAAATATGACTTTATCGTTTATCTGTTAGGCGTCTTCTTCAGCTTTTACATTTTCTGTTCCCTTAAGAGCTTTGGAGAAATTTCGGTCGCCTTGGCTGAGGGTGCGGAAGTGGAAGAATAATGTGGGGAGAACATTTAAAAAGTTGCAACATCAAGTCTTGTAAAGTGAAAGATGTTCTCAACGTAAATATTTATTATGTACGAAGGGAAAGATACATATATCCCATCCATGAAACTTTTCTCCCCTTAATTACTTTAACACCCCGTTTATGTCGATAAATCAAATAACTTCCGTTTTTCTCTATCTCATCTTCATGCCCAACATGATGGTGGAGGAAATGTTCAAGAATGAGAAGATCAGCCAAGAAAGCAACCCATGTTGGGGAAAGCAATAAGCAAAGTACGACGAGGGGACAAGCAAATGGGATGACGATGAGAAGAAAAGTTTCAAAATGCCTTCTTGCAGCACTTTGTCAACAGAAAGAGAGAAATATACATAGCGATAAGTATAATAAGAATATATGAATTCTCCCATGATAAGCTGAGCAAAAATTTCATGAAGTTTATTTGTATTTTTTCAAAAACAATATTCAAAAATTTGAAAACATCAAATACAAAATTCGCAATTCTATGAATTCCTTATTAAAGTTTTTATACCCAGGCAACAAAGAAATGTGGGCAAGATAAGAATACCTAATACTCTCGTACCTCGCTTTATATGTCTGTTTTGACCTCTGACATTATCGTGAAGTGCCATACATATTGCAAATTCATTTACGAATCTCTCAACCCTCATTCTCGAACACAACAAGCATTTAAATTTAATTTGATCTTTGGGGAGTCTGTTATGCTCTATCGAGATGTTCGTACATGTTTTCGGCCCATAAATCAGTGCAATAAATATTTTATGTCAATTCCTTCCCAGCAAAGTATATGAGCAGAAGCCATTAAGGAGCTTCGATTGCTTGCTAACTCCACGTAAAGACCGAAAAATCTCTCCCCGTCGTGTATTTCAATTACAATATGCGGAATATATTTCCGCCCATGACACAAAGCTGCATTCTGCAGAGTGAAATTTCATGTTAATAAACCTTTAAAGATATTATTAAAACTCCCCGGCTAGGGAGCATTTTCGTGTTACTTTCATATCTCTCATAGACTGTATACTAGGACGATGTAATCCCAATTATTCTCCTTTTCACATTTTCCGTCTTTCGCAAAATATGAGGAACAACATTATTTTCATGGTGAGTCTACGTCATTGAGGAAATATTAAAATAAATTTCTTTTAACGTTGAATGCATCAGCCTGCAATATGTATTTAAAAAAAATAAGATTAACTTTTACGTTTCTTATACATGAAAGAAGCTTTTAATCTGTTTGCGCATTATTTTTCTTAATAATATGTTTTTTTTCAGTACAGACCACTCCTTTGGAAGTAAATTAAGTGTATTTTGTGGCCATTTATCGGACTTTTATGTCCATTTTTTTACTCCTCTCACACTTTTAGACGTCCGGCAGTGGAAATAATTGGGGCAATGTGGAGGATTTTGGGTGGTTCCCAGAAATAGTCACAGTATAGGAAATTCATGACGATTGGGGGCGCCTCGAAGGTGGTCGATGGAGTATCACTTTGCATTTTATTTGAATTTTGTTGACTGAGTGTCAAGAACCATTATTTATTGAGCGACAAAACCAACAAGTAGCTCGTTTGAGTGAAAGTGACAGCCACGCAGTGGGCTTTAAGATACCAGAAGGGAGTTTGAGGGATAAATGGTAAATTAATTTTCCGACCATCAACTTTCTCCTAGGAATATTCAGTCACTAGCAGAGATCCTTGGGATTGGGATACAGAACGGTCATAATGTGTGTGTGTGTAAAGTAATCAATCAAATATTAATAGACATTTTCGTCCTTTGGGCACCAAATTCAGGAAATTGAATGAAATGAGAAAAGGGATGTAGTCGTCGAAATTGCCATTCTGTCGTATATTGCAAGGTATTCATTTTACCATATCGTAAATCTCACTTAATTCTCCCAATTTCGAAAGATGTTTAATAGCCAGGAAGCTTTCAATGTTATCCATCGGCATGAAGTATAAAAAGAATTTATTATTCTTTACGCATTAGTTCAACTGCTAATTAGGACTAACACTGTATTCATATTTTCATTAACCAATTTTCTTTGTTTTACCTCAAAAACTCATTAAGTTCATTCTGTTTTATTATATTTTATATTATGTTGTCTCGTAACTATACTTCAGGCTTTCAGGTATCCTAATGCTTGCTCAATTCTAACAAATTTGCTTTCATCCTTCAGAATATTCAACCACCAGCATATGCACAATAGTCATGTAAACTTGCAATTGGAACCGCCACATGAACGATCCTGGAAATGAGACTCCCTTTATTTCTGTTTTGACGCCACTACTATTCTTGTTATTATTGTTGTTCTGCAAATTGGAAAAGCGCTACTGGGTTCGGCCTTCTCACACAACAAATTGTGTTAAGAGTGAAATTCTCGCTAAAATGAACAAAAGGACGATTGAAAATTCTCGCATGCATTCTCTTGAATTTTTCTGTATTGTATTCTTGTGATGATTGTGATGAAGAACACTTTGCACCATAAAAGGATTTTTAATTTGGAGTAAGTTTTCAATTACTCTTACGCTACGTTGTAACTCTTTTTATTCCTCTAACGTAAGCTGTGAGGAATTTAAGGTCGTGACAGATCCCGTATTTACGCATGAACTGATTTATTCTCCTCTCCTGAAAATGTAATGGGGGACATAAAGTCCTACGAAGAAACCATAAATTTCAATGTAAATTCTAAAAGGCCACGATGGTATCAAAGGTCTATCCAGCTTAGGGAGCTCTGCACAAATAAAATAGAATTTTCTTTGGGCAGGAAAATCGAAATATGCGTGTCCAAATGTCTAATTTAAAAATTGCTATAAAAACCAAAAAAAGGTACAGTCGATGGAGGTGAAAAGTTTATCCACTGTGAAAATGACAGCAATTTCCGTTGTCATGAATATTTATAGTTAGACGTGGTTGAATTTTTCTTACACAAGGATACAGCCAAGAAAACTCAGCCGAACCTCAACACTTCCTGATGCCAACTCATATGTGGCAACTTCCCAGCCGCAATAATTGGAATTGTGGAGGGGAAAGTTCCGGTGGCGCTGGGGATATAAAGGCAGGATGGGAGAAAATATGTGGTGTGGTTTTTATGACTCTCCATGATAAACCCCCCTGGCACTTCAGCCTATATCCTTCCCCAACAGCCAAATAGAAGTGGTAGGTATAAAATATTTATATACAAAATGATTTTTCCTATCCTTCACGCACACACACGATTCTCAGCAAATCTCTGTGTGATTTTTATACCTACCGCCTAACATGTTCCGGCAGAGGAAACGAGTGAAAAGAAATTCACACCCATTTTCTACATCTTAGGGAAAATGACTATGGAAATGCTCTTACTTACTCATACAGTAAGTGAGAAAATTGTACTGTGACTAGGAAAAAAAGCAATTTGTATAACTGGAACTCGAGCATGAGAATATATCTTAAGGGTAAGAAACTTCATGATCCCAGATAAAAATTTTGCTAAATCTACTAATGTATGCATATTTTTTGAACTTTCACATCTAAGTGTACTTATTGCAGTTCCACTCACGAAACTTATATTGCTCAAAGAAAAAAATCTTGCTCTGCATTCCAAGAACAAATTAGAGATTTCTCTTCTCTCATGCAAGACCAAATATTTTTACTGTTTCATACATTTTTTTTTGAAATATTTGAACCTAATTTGCTCGTTGCTGGAAATATCTTCAAGTATTCATTTATATCATCGTTCTTCTAAGTCCATTAGGTCGATTTTTACGTCCATTTCGATAGCACCCTTAACTTTTATTACACCCTTATTTGAGCGCCTTTAGAGTGATTAAATATTCAAACTTGGAATATCAGAGCATTTGGAGATTATTGTTATTCCGCTACTTCCATTTTCTCTTACTGTTTCCAAATCTTCTAAATTGATTTGCCACTCTTTTTTTGCCTTTCTGGCCAAATTCATTCTTAAGACATTCTCGGCAAATTCATGGTGAGTTATTGAAGAGTGAAAATGAAAGTTGAAAACATCATGAGCATATTTCACATCCATATGATATTGAGGTGCAAAGAGAGTGAATGTGTGAAGGAAAACACGAGGAGATTATTAATAAAAGCGGCAGATGGAATTCTTTTCCACTTCCTTGGTGCCTTTTCTGGCACGTTTGGCCGATCCACGGCTCAAGGGCAATATTAATAAATTCAGAAACAATTTCCACCCATCTCACCGGGCCAAACAGATGGGTGGTAAATAAAGTGTGAATCTCCTTTTATTTGTGGGAATGTGTGTTGCGTGTTAAGGGGCGAATTACTTCTCTAGGTTTGGTCTGTCTATTTTTTCAATAATAATATTATTTAAGTATTGATATGAAATTTACTCTAAGAGAATTAAAACTTCCCTTGAACTCTAAAAACTCAGTAAAGAATCATTCCACAATTCCACTTTAATTTTACTGTTTCTTACAATTGACTTAAAATTATTGAAAAACTTAAATAATTATTTAAGTTTAAGCAAAAGAAGATGTGAAAGCTGTAAGGTATAACCTCCTCAATGGAGTTCTTAAGATACATGTATTTCTGATGCACCGTTTCCTATAAGGTCATTAACCTCCACTTTCTTCCACCTTGGAAAAAAGTGTATAATATTTTGATGCTCTCCAATGAAGATATTTTTTAACCTCCTGAGGAAAAGATTTTATTTTAAAATGATAACTATCGGAAAACCATAAGATATTTGTTATGCATCGAAACCGTTACGTTTTCTTTTCTCGTTGCCAAATCAATCGATGTGTTCTATTCGATATTCGTCCCAAGAAATTCTTCCAATTGAACAACATTCATTATGCATGCCACCCAACCGGTGGTCGTCTGAGAAAATTACCATTCGTTGGAACTCAAATTCTGTGGCCGAGCTATTAAGTGGTTCAATTGTGTTCTCTCACCTCTGTAGTGAGCCCCTCGGGCAACGAGAAATCTTCACACGGCTTTCACCCAGTACAAGAGAAAATCCCGCACGAGCTTCAGGCATATTCCGATTAGGTTGGGCCGGGTTGGTTCTTGCTGAGATAGACAATGCTGAGGTGACCTACATTTCATCGCGTTGCCTTCTCAGTGGTTTGCTCCCTTTGACACAATCATCGTCATCATCATCGGCTGGGATATACGGATTAATAGAGAGAGTGCGGGGGATGAGGCAACAAATCCACCTCTCATGTAAAATTGAAAGGGCGTACCAAGGAGAATCTTGAGGTGGGATTGAGGTGGGATTTTACGTGCCTCCAGTGAATGGCTTAACTACTAAAATGTGAGACGGTGAATCGTAAACATTATTCCGTGCGTGGTGTTCCTTTCCTTTTCCAAACCACTACACTTATGAAAGTATCAAGGAAAATCTCGTTAGTGTAGCAAAATCCATCTAATGATGCCAAATGTTAACAAAAATATTACATAATTTGTGCTCTGTACTACTTACAAACATCTCACATATTAACATGATTTTGTCGGAGGGATTATGCAGAAATCATCACTCAACTCACTCAAATGAATTTTCGATGGTACCTAATGCATCTCTACGCATACAAAGCAATCATTTTAATACGATTTTAATAGATTGTAGCGACAAATCCGGTAAATTGAATTATTCTTTATTACACTCTGTCCGCTCCGCAGTGAGTTCACAATGTATCTGAATAATAGATTAATACTTTTATAAGATTATTCTTTAACTCTCCAACTAAAGAGCATAAAAACTCTAAATTAAATTGGAAAATTACAATGCATAGTCTTTGTTCAGAACCACATTGCTTTTCCTTATTTTCACTATAGTCTTACAAACTCTTTTACCATTCAGAGTAGAAGAATTTCGACCCACGATAAATTTTAGGGAACGTTTTGTAAATACTGTATTTACATTTTTCTTCTTTGGAATATTAAAATTTAAAATTACGTTACACAATAAATTATTCATTGGATGCCTCACCGGGTGAGTCTTACGAAATTCTTAAGGGAATTTCCATCCAATTATGGAAAAGTTGCATCGTCTCCCTAATGGTATTTTGAATGGAAAAATATGTCATGCACGACGTGAATTCATTCGTGATGTTGCCCTCGGAGATTATGTTACTTGAAATAAATATGAATCTAAGTAAAATAGTATATACAGTGTATGTTTGTCTGTAATTTAATAACAAGACCGAAACAATTTTTAGGTCCATAAAGCTCCCAAATTTTATAGCCATTCCACAGATTATATATTGAAATGAAAATAAGGCAATAAAAACGTGCTTATTCTTAGAAAATTTATTTTCAATTACTTTATCATCAGTAATAAATAGACATTTCGTCAAATCAGGGGTAATTAACATTCTAAGACTTGGGTGATAAAGCATTGAATGTGGATGGATTTTCCAAATGATTTGAGGGTTTTGTTGTCAAGTATTCTCAACTCATTTAGCATTTTAATTAGAGGGTAAGAATTACACGAACATATTTTGTGTGTGTGTGAGGGAAAAGGGTCTAAAAGAGCTCAATTGTGTCTTGTTGTGTTCCTCAAGACATTTTGGTTTGTAGATCCTTTAAGCTAGGCACATTTGGGCCATGGTATGAGTCGAGGACTTGCCCTATTCATAAATGTTATATATACTTTGCAGCCACACCAACAATTGGTGTTGATATTACCCTTAAATGAAATTAGCATAATGTCTGTGGAGAGTCAATGAAAATTAGAAATTTTGGGAGAGAAAGTGGATTCACAGAAACGAATGTATGGAGGATATAACATCTTCTTCCATTCTCCATTTTGTGCTTTCGGATTATCTTTGAGGAATTTAGAGTATAAAAAGTGCCATCCTTTTTGCCCATGACACGTGCGGTGGTTTAATAATACTACATCCATGTTACATTTCTATTCCGTGTCTTCTTTTCCTTTGACGCTTTCTCATGTGCAAATAAAAAAAATTCTAAGACGATTCCTCATGAATATTATACACGCCCACCGAGTGAAATGTTCAATGTACGAAATCAGCATTCAGGATATCTTGTATATGAGCCAATTTTTTTCATGAGAAACACCCTGGTAAATACGAAAAAAATTGTAACATTTACTTTGTTAATAACAAGAATATACACATAGGTATGTATACCTTAAGTCTTCTTCCATTTTTATTATATCCTTTGCATAATTTTTTTCCTTCCTAAAATTCTTCTAATGATTTTCTCTCAAGCGTAAATGTAACTGGATTATTATAAGGGGACAACCATTTGAATTTTAAATTTATCCAATAAAATATCTCGACATGGAACGTTTGTTTATTTTGCAAACATTATAGGTAACCTGCTGTATTTATTTTCTGTAATATTTCCATATTCACGTGCTGTGTGCTGAGTAACAAAACAAGAGCTCAAGTGTCACGTTTGTGACCACTGCTATGATAACATGGTGGGGCTGAAGGATGGTAAAGGCTATAGGAATAATGTCTCAAAATATGCCACAACTAAATCCCTTTCTGATAGGGACACATGCAAACTCTCAATTAAATTATCATTTCTTAACAGAAACTTTAGTTCAAGTTCAGAGTTTTATTTTTAGCAAAATATTTAAGTTTGTGAAACTGTCTTCACATCTGAGTAACACAAAGTGCTGTAATAATACGACGAGAATCTATACAATATATTTACTCCAATCACTATATTTCACATGGAAAAGGAGAAGATCGGAACTAATCAATAAAGTGGCAATCACACGGTAGATGCCTTCAATCTCTCGTATATTTGTTGCTTCACCCCCATAAATGAGTTCTTTTGTGCTGAATATTAAGGAGCTTCTGCTGCCTTATCCCTAATTAATGAGCCCCTGGTTGGTGGAAAGAGAAATTTATCTCCATAAGAGATGACTCTAAATTAACTCCCCAAGGTGAAAACATTTTCAAGATGCCCACAAATTAATAACCTCACATATGTATACATATGAATGTAATATCGCCCTAATTATACATAGAATTAATTCAGAGATGTCAACCAAATAGACCACAGAATAGGGCTGGGAGACCGACGTGGTGGAACCCTTAGGGCTCACAAAACTCTGAAAAGGATGGTGCGAGAATTCCACTTTGGCCCATAATGACTACGCCACGTTCTTTGTGACTCCCTTCGTATTTTCAGCTCCATTGAGAAATGAGTGTTTTTGAAATATTGTACCCACTCACCAGAGTAATTGTAATACATATTAGGGGATGCTTTTCTGTTCCAAATGTTTCTAAAATGTGAGAATTTTCATTGATTTTCTCAAATATGATATAACATTCCACCAAGGATGGAACTTTGTCCAATCAGTCAGTTCTCGAATAAAATGGAGGTTATTATGGTCAGAATTAGTGTACATGTGAATGGAAGTGCGCGAGAATATTTGGAAATGGAAATTTTAATATTATAGAAATTGCATTATTTGTGAAACATACAATGAAGCTTTTAGAACTTTTGACAAGAATATTCGAAATTTTCAATAATTTTGAAATAACTTTGTGTGATATTACATTTAAAACTTTGTAAATTCAAAGCTTTCTAAACTTGCTTAATATGTTTTCTGATTATTCTGGGAAATAATTGTGGAGCTTTTGTATAGTGTTTCGTGAAGATCGGACCACGTTTTTTAAAATTTTGAAGTGTTTACAATTATTTCAGGAAGATATTTTCGCAATATTTTTGTAGTTTTTCTGGATTATCCTAAAAGCTTTCTAGGTATTAATATTTGAAAATAAAACAAAAAGACATTTTCGTAAGTTGTTTTTTGATAAAAGCTCTTCAAAACATCTTAAATATAATATATACTGGAATCGTTTTGGATCTTTCAAAAAATAAAAGAAAAAAAAATAGATTCATGGTATTGGAAGTGGTATGCCTATATCTATTTGACCTTAATATCATCCCCCCATGAAAAATTAAATTAAATGAAAATTTACAACACCTATATCTGCAGCAAATTTTTAAATTTTATAAAATTTTAATATGTTGATGTGTTTCTCTAGGAAATTTAATTATCGAAATATGATAACCTCCGCATGTTGATTTACGTTGGCATGAAATTCCAGAATCCAGTTTGGCACATGAGAGTTTGAGGTACAAATTACCACTCATGAAATTGATCGCACGATTGAATTTCCAAGTTCAAAGCTTTATTCAAATTTCTTATTTTCGAATTAGCAATCCTAAAATGTGACGTTTCTCTTGAAGAATTTTCCCCATTCGACACTTTCTCCATTTAAGATGGAATTTTATGGGGAAACATCAATGAGATAAGATCTCTGTTTTGCAAAATAAGAGAAAGATGAAAGAAGAGGAAAATTTACAGAACCCACCATTCTAATTGACCCCATTACTTCCAGACAAGCATTTTCACCCTTGAACCGTCTTCATCAATTGCTCAGGAAATAAAAAAAATCCTACCATCATAAAGAATCACCATGGAGAAGGAAATTGCAACAATCTCTCGAGGCCTATTTTTTGTACCGTCACATAAAATATTTTCACATTTTGTTGCTTGTGAAAATACTCGAGAAAAAACATATTTTTTGTACCATTGTTGCGCTGAAGCTTTTGAAATGGCCAATTGTGTAATGACTTTCGCCATTCAATTATTTATTGTTATTCTTCTTCATTTGTACTGATTCATTTTTATAAAGAAGCTATATAAGTTATTTATTCCTAAATTCAATTTCCCCTCCTCTCCAGACACTTACAAACATTCGATTGTTTGTGAAAGAAATTATAGAAGAAAACTTTTGTCTCCTGATTGTGTTCACAACGTTTTATTCATGTCTTGAGCGAATCGGCGAATAGCGTTAGTGAAAGCTGCAAAGAGATGATCAGGTATCCGCGATGACGTCAATGGAATTTTCGTATTAAATCCACCAAAGATTATTTTCCCAGGATGATGCTGAAAACATCGTTCCACCTCCGCTATAACACGAGGTGTCGGAGATATACTGAAGAAGATATGCGATTTACACCACCCCTCGAGAAGCGGGGTCAAATCAAAATAATACTTTAAATAAACTGGGTCAACCCCCAAAAATCACGATAAGAACATTTCCTACATGATCCGGAAAAAAGGCCTTTTTCACCCAAGATTTTCAGATAATGGCAAGCGTGCAAAGCAAAGAGTTATTATTTCAGAGATTCTATGTTGAAATTGTATCATTCGTGCCTCAGGGCATTCCAAAGAGGTTGTGTTCGATTGTGCGTCATGTCATGATGTGCCATCATTCCTCAGGAGATTTGAATTTATTGAGGCAATTTGCTCTTGAAATTGAGACTTAGTTATCTCATATTTAGCTGGATATTCTTTTCCATGTCACACCCATACCACACTGTATCACCCTTTTTGATATATTAACTCCAAAATACATTCCCAATATAGAAAGTGCTATAAATCGTAATCGTGATCCAAAACGTATTTTATTGATTTTATACTCTGTACTGAAATAGATTTGACACTTTTTAAAATAAATCTTTGTCCAAAACATTATGTACTACAAAAAAAACTTGTATAGTTAACGTTTCTACAAAAATCAAGTGCAGGAAGTGGGCGTACGAAGAAAGTAGCATAAATTAATGGATTTGCCAAATCTGACAGTGAAATGGATTCAACGGATTTGTTCCAACATATTTATGTATGTCTGGAGAATACTCTTTGTGTAAATTAGATCAAGAGGTCCATTTGCCGTAACTGTAAAGAAGCTTAGCTACTAAGGACATTCAATGGCAGATTCGCTTAGAGCTTCATTGAGTTTAATCATTCACGTATAATAATCTTCGGATTAAACAACACGCTCTTGGAATACTAAATTCGTGTAATAGTTGGATGTTGTTATCAGTACAGAAACTTTGGATGTACGTAATCTCTTTAAAATACTATATAATGTATCAATCAATTCTAATTTGAATATACTTAGGAACAAATTTTCATGTAGCTGAAGTACTATCGCGCCTCGCAATGCGTTTCTTGTATGGATAGGTAATTTCTCAAGGTTTCTATGTATGCGTATAGTGTAAAAAAGAATAGTGTGTTTGAAAGAATTCAAAAGAAAAATGAAAATTTATTATTGCCAAAAGTAATAGTAAGAGAAATGTAATGGTGATGTCACACGGCCATAATTTTTTCAACAAATTCTTTATTGAATAAATGCACGTATAAACTGCATATTCCAGTGGAAAATTATCAAATTTTTACTCATATTTAGTCTGTTCTTTATAGCTATAGAGAATTTTTATAAAGAATTTTCTGAAAGAACTCAATAGAATTGCGAAAAATGCCGTTCAGACAAATCAACAACTTTACGCACTGAAAAAGCTCCTTCGCCTAAAGGATATTTTTTGTTTTCCTCAGTTTCTTTCGGAAAGTTCTTCTTAAAAATTTTCTTCAGTAACACAGAAGAAATGAGATATGTGTAAATTTGATGATTTTTTACTGGAAAATGCGATTAGAATTCAATTGTAAGAATCTGTTGATAAAATTATTGCCGTGTGACAACATCATAATGCGAAAAATAGAAGTGTATAAAGAAGAAATGAAACCACTCCTTGAGTAACCCGTCATACATCACATCTGATCACATCCTGCCTCCTCTTCAGTGAAATTTTACCCCTTTCTTTAGAAGAAAAGGGTCAAATTTATAATATTTGACAGGCAGGATTCCTCTTCCACTCCATAACAAAACCTATGCATATATGTACATATAATATCGATAATTATGTCAGCATTAGTAAAATCATTTCGATATTTTTAAGGGTATTTTCAGGATCCTAGAATTATGGCTTGCGGAGATAGAAAATAAGAAAGTGATCTAGCCAAGTTACATATACGCACTTTATATGACTTATGTCTCTATTGATTTTAAGTCCAATTTGATGATTCCGGCTTCTAACCTCTGATTGGGGAGAGAGAGAAAAATTCATCATCATTTCGCTAATTGACAAATTTGTGCCACTTGACAGTAAATGTAACCCAATTTAATTTTATTTATGGTATCTTTTCTTAATTTTTCTCTCACTCTCTCTCTCTCTCTCTCTCTCTTGAGGTAAACACATTTGCCAAATTCATTTTTGCTAAATTTAAGTTGTCCTATAAATCATACAGAATGCTGTATTTAAAAGACACAGGAAAAACCATAGCACGAAAAACGCGCAATATCTATTAAAATATACTGGGTCTGTATTTTGTGAGTAAATATTTTGAGAGATGTATCATAACAACTTGAGAAATACCAAAGTTAAAATATTGTATTCCGCACGAAGAGGGAATGTGAACAGAAATGAGAAAAATTTAAGAACAGACTTCCGACATCACCGTCAAGGGAAAGAGAAATTTTTTCGAGCCCGAAAGCGAAAGTACATAGATAGGTATATGTATATTTAATTCACCTTTTGTCCTCTGGCATTCGCCACCCTCACTCGAGGACCGCAAGAAAATCTTTTTGCATATTTTAGCAGACTAATAGACTACAAACAGTGCCACCCATCAAAGTATATCATAATGCCTTGTCTCAAATACCTTAGCAATATTACCGAAAATAGCAATTTCCATTTACATACACAGTGGGTGTTTATCATGCGTAAACCATCCAGGTGGAAAACTATATTCAGAGATATTACGTGTATTTTCATATAATCACTGTAAGACTGAAAATGAATTAGTAAAATAATGACAAAATATTGAAGCGAAATTGCATAAATTACCCCCTCAAGAAAGTGAATAAAGTGCTCAAATTTAATTGAATCACGAGACGGAGTATTTTTCTTTTTCACAAGAAAATTAATGAAAACGAATAATTTCTGCTTTTCATGGAGACGATCAAAAGCTCAATTGCCTACGTCTTCAACTGAGAAGAGCAGACACACAAGAGAGTTTTTTCGCAGTCGTGAAAAATAAATAAAATCATAAGGATGAAGCCCTGAGTAGATTGAATGAGTCTGTAATTTTGATTCCACTTTAAGTCAGCAAGAGACTTTTATTTATGCTATAACAGCAGGGTGTATAACATCTAATTGTAATTGGAGTTTGTCTCTGAGTTGCTCGTGGAGGCATTTCAATGGCAAAAAGGATTTGTCCCGTCAAGAAAATCTATTTAATTTTTCCACAACAACACTCTCCAGAGGGGTCAATGAATTTCATTCTATCTTTTTTTCTTTGCGTATTTCTCTGATTATTGGAAAAGATATTGTTCTTTAATCTCCTCATAACTCATTGCCCATTCAATACCATTTTAGATAATATTCGAATATGATTTATGAGACCGCAAATGACACAAAAGTTCGCACTTTCAAATAAACTTAAACTTTGTGGCCCCTAAATTTTATTGATGACAACATTTTCCAATCAATACATATTGGGGGTGGTTCGATGCCCGCACAACTTTATTCGATGTTCAATTCTGTGGTAAAACTTCCCTTATTCAATGCAAATTACACGAAAAGCGACACAATGAATTGGCGGTTTTTCTTCAGAATAGAGGAAAATGTAGCATGAGTTTATCTATTCATCCCATAAATTCTCATTAGGATTTTACCACATCAAAATCTCTCACATAATGATACTCTGTTAGACAAGTTTTCCTACGACAGAACTTCCTAAGAGATTTTGTATTTGCATAAATGTAGGTTTGCTGAGGAGAAGAGTACGTGTGTTATTAGCACATAATTATTATTATTATATTTGTATTGTGGTATAAAGACAAAGATCCTCTGCAGAATTAAAAATATAACATTATATTCGTATTCGATATTATCTCATTTATACAAAACAGAAACTATATAGTTCGAAAATGAATTGTATGCTAGAATTTATTTGAACTTCATGAATTCACATGTTCTGTATAAAATTCATAACAATTCCCTATACAATTCAAATTTATGGTTGTCATCAATATTGCATTGAATGGTATTATGAGAAAAATATCGTCTCGTACCCACATATCAACGTGCACCACTCATTCAGTATATCCTTCGGAATACTTAACAGGAGGTAGTACAATTGAATTTTCAAGGATAAATGCCATCGATTTCACTTGTGCTCAGCTTGACTCAGAGTTCAATGGTGAAGGTTTTAAGAAATTCTCCTGTAAAACAAAATTATAATTATTATACTTCTTTGTTCTTCTGACTCTCTCCCATCGTGCTCATCGTGCTTTTCCTCCACAGGAAATCCATCCATAATCAACTTTGTCGTGTAACAATGGCTAAAACGTTTGAAGGAAAAAATCCTCACTAGGTCAAGTGACACTCCATTGAGAAGCATGTGTGCGGTTGACTTTCCTCGCTATGTATTTAGGTACATATATGTATATATATATGTTACATTGAAAACAACGGTTTCCTACCCCAAACTCAACCCTGAGAATTCACTGTTGTGGAAATCCAATGCTACTGCTCATATACAGGTACGGCTAATTGTGGGTTCGACCGTCTATTCGGGTCTCCTCAACTTACTCTTCCGATCAGTTAAACAGCTCAATTAATATGTTTCATTCTGTGCCCAACACGTTGATACTTTAATTAAAGACTGAATGATGCAAATATATTTAATAAATTTATTCCAGCCTTTATCAACATTATATTTTCATTCCAAGTGCTGTTGACTAGTTAAGAATAATATATATTGTCCTGGTAATACTACGAAATATTGCTCGAACTTTTCCACGAACCAAATAACTTAGCGAGGTCGTTATCATTTAAGGATTGTTATGCAATAATAATGATCAAGGATTAAATGCTGCGAACCTTCATGTACCAGATATATTCATGAATCGTATTAGGACTATTTACAAAACAAAATGGTTCGAATAACATTTTGAGTAATAACTGCTAGGAAAAAGAATCAATATAAACAAGCAGTAACTAAATTTCACCGCAAATATTCTAAGTAAGGGATATATTCATTGAAAAAAGCTTTCTCTTGTTTCGAGTGTTCCTTCACTACATTATATTATATGTAATGTACGCAATGTTCTCAGTGTGGGAAATTATGTTGAAACTCCGGCTTCTAGGAAGCTCGCAGAATTTCCGGGGCTTATTATAAGTGGATGAAGTCAAACAATTTCGCACATCTGTATGTTTGATAGCAATTTGAATTTGTTTTCCCTTAATAGGTATAGTAAACTATAATATGTAAAAAAGCTATGGCAGGAATAAGTCAAAGCACAAGAGACTTGGCAAGATATATTATATAAAATTTGTTTAAAAAATATTTCTCTACACCATTTTTGAAGAATGTGTTATAAGACAGTGCATAGCCCATCGATGGCAAATTGATTTTAATTTAGAGTATTAAATTTTTAATCTAAATTATATATAATAGAGTGTGCATATGTCGACTGACCAGGTCATCCCCAAATTTCCATTGAACTTGACTGCAGTATTTCTAAAATATCCCTCCTAAAAATTTATGTGTGTGATATGTGTGGGAACCTTATCCTGACCAATCTCACCATACATTCTCAATAGCGATTTATCTTTTAGTGGTGAAAAATCCAAAAATGCTTAATAATAATTGGAAAAATCATATGGAGGAAATAACATAAGGGGCTATCGCCTCTAGTACCAGGCTACAGATCAACTCTCTTTAACCAACGCCGCCATACACATACCATATTTCATCCCGATCAGTTCAGCGTTTTGGAAAATTAAACATTTTAAATATGGATATTTTCAAACTCCTAAATCCATGTCTGGTGGATAATTCATCCAAAACACATATTATACTGAACTTTATATATTTTGATATAATATTTATTGTTGATGGTTGTATAAATTTTAGACGAACACGATTGAAAATATTATAGAAACATCCTGCATATATTGACTTAATGAAGTCAGGAAACTGCTTATATTGCAGCTTTCAAACAATTTATTTTCACCCGTTATGATCGTTATGATGGAAAATACATTTATGATTCATAATAAATCAGTAGAGTATACATAAATTTAAATTTATTTGGAATATAAACAAGACAATTTCATGACTGTAGATATTCCAATTTCGAATTTATAGAATTATTATATTATAATAATTTAGTCAGAATCATAATTCCGGAAAACAAATTAAAATCCAAAAATTTCATCAAATTTTTATCATAGAAGTATGAACATTTTAATTTAAAAATCCATTGTGCACTCCAATTAAGATAAAGTTTGAGCAGAATTCAATTAGCGAAGATTTCTGAATATTTCCATATTTGCAAACTTCGTGATATGCATTTGCTATTCTGTGCATATTCTCACTTAACGCATCAACTGTATACATTATTTCCCGAAAGAGACGATTAAACCAAATATTTCACATTTCACAAGCTTGCATTTTTGTACATATGTTTACTAATAGATACAAAAAGTTATTAATTTTATTTTAATGGACTTTAATTAGAAGTCAGTATATTTGATAACAAAAAAAAACAAACAAAAACATGAATTTTTATTCTCTTTGATGAATCTGAAATCATTTTAAATTATTAATGATATATATTGACCGTTATTAACACAAAATCAAAATCAGATGGTATTGACAGTCGAATGATAGAGTTTTTATCTGCACAAAATTTGTATTACCTCCAGTTATATATGGGGCAAAGAGTGTGTAACGCGCGATATCAAATGGTTTCCGCACTATACTCTGTAAAAACTCTCTGAATGTGTAAAAGAGAAATTCTCATCCCAGCGTGAAAACTGCAGTATACCGTAAAAATTCCATCGAGTTTTCCAAAAGTGGTATAATTCAAAAGTTTCCTCTCACCAGCCCAAAGTATGAAAATTCATGAAAATGCGATGAAAACTTTCGTGAAGAGAGCTTTTACTACACTTGAGGTATACGCCAAGAGGAATATATATATATATATATAAATACAAATATATATATATATATATAATGAAACCACGCAAGTTAAATATGTTATTTCCTCGGGTGGCTTTCAGAAATTGTGGGTGAAAATCTTTGAAAATGAAGAGCAAAAGAATGGTGAGGTTCCACACCTATTTATCGATTTTATTGTGTAGATTGTGTGTCTCTGCAAGCATTCGTGGTGGCAACAAAATTATCCTCTTGCGCTCTGAGAATTGCACTCACTTCTTCCTCACCTGACTTCAAATTTAATTAAGAACAATTGAGAGATAATTCTATGGCACAAAAAGAGTTTCACCCAGACACTTTTCTTTCTCTCTCACTCTTCCATTTCATATTATAACCTTATATAATTTTCAATGTAAGGGAAATGAAAGAAATGCCAGTCAGAAAAGAAGAAATTAGATGATATTCTCTCACCAGCTTCAGCAGATTTTGCTGGTGATGATTCCGTTGGCTGCTGCACCGAATTACCTGCACTACTCTCACCACCCTCCACCTTCTCTACATCCACCGTTACACTCTTTTCACAATTTTCCGACATTTTTCCACCTCTTCCGCTATGTTCCTTGCGCCAATTTTAAAATTTAGTGCTTTTCAGCAGAATATTTTGATTTAATTGCCACTCTTTTCGCTTCAGTGAGCGTCTCACTACGCGTTATATCTTTTTATTTTCGTTTAATAAATTCTAACAGTACACCGCAATAACATAAAACTAAAGAGCTTTAGAGTTTGATTTTAAAGCAATATCACTAAAATTCACTTATAACACACCTAATTTTTTTTTTAACTATTTTACAACTTTAAGAATCGACAAACTTTATATAGATTTTTAAATACTTTTAATATAGAACAATATCTACTAAGTTTCTAACACTTTCTTTAAGATCAGTAATTTTAAATTTAATTCTATTTAAATATATATCTTTAGACTGTGCTAATCTTCTTTGAGCAATAATAATTTTATTTACTTCACAGAATTATTGAGCGTGTCAAACACACTAAGGTGATTTTTTAAATCGGAAAGGCAGCCAATGTTGCCCCAGTATCCGTTGAGCTATATCTTATTTTTGTCTAATTCATATTCATCTCCGGTGTAATTAATTATTTATCAAAGAACGTATCGTAGAATCTGCATATCTGCGAATGAAAGTCTTTGAAATTCTTAGGCTCCTAAAAAAATTACAGCATAGGTATAGCGCAAAATTTCTGAATATTGAAAACTTCGAGAAAAAGAAAAACTCTTTGCATTTTAAGCTCACAATTTCGAGTCTCATATTCACGAATACTATAAAAATCCATCTACACTTAAATATGATAGTTTTTTGACCCTGCACTTGTTAATTTGTAAACTTGAAAAATTTGCACTATACTGTAAAATTTATATCGGCCATTTTGAGAGACGCATTTCGCCGGATGCCATTTTGTGGAGCAAGAAATTTAATTCAAATAAAACGTTAACAAATAAATTTGCCGCATTTAATGTTCCCGTGGAAGATTTTTCCCTGGAAAATGGTGAAAGATTGAATTTTCTAACAGTGTATTAATGGTGAATTTCACTCTGTGAAAGCTCACTGACACTTTGTGTGTCATACAAGCTTTAAAGTAGGAGAAGATGAAGCCGTAGGAAAATGTTTTGAAAATGTGTCGCGTGTGGAGGACACAGATGAAAGGGCTCTGTCGTGATAATTGGAACAATGATAGTCCAAATTTCTTTTCTGTCATCAAATCACGCCCATCTCTTGGAGCTCTGGAGCTGGCAAGTTTGGGGGGCGGCAGAAAAAAAGGGGCGCGGATCTCATTGCGGCGGCATCAACAAATCACTCAGACTGAGATTATCTGCAGTTTTCCTGAACAGGCAAATGTGGATGATTTCTTTCATTAGTCACCCTAAATATTTTCCTAATCCTATCTGTCATTTTTGGGGGGTGTTTTGTGGTGAGAAAAAAACCAGATGAAAGGTATTTTTTAAAGCAATTTTCCACTCTATCATGCTAAACACAGAAGTGTCTCGTGAGATAATTCACTTTTCCACACGAAAGGACACACACAAAACCCAAATTTCACTTTGTCTCACCGTCAAGAATGGATAATATTGTGGATATTTCTTTTTTCTTTTGAAACCCCCTATTCACCATTCAACGGAGCAGAGAATTTTCTATCTGAATCACTCGTAGTGTGACTTCAGCACTCTACTGAAGACGTTTAGGGGTAAAAATCTATCATGGACCAAAAATGTACAGCGCCCCAAATCCATCTCCCATCTCTCTCACTTGAGGCATCCCCAGTCGAATGCTCCCAATAACACATGCTTGGTGGGAGAGAGACGGTCATCGTGATTGCGTGGAGAAGATGACTTGAAACTGGTGAGAAAAATCCATAGAATCGCATGCCTGGGAATCTCCTCATTGTGGAGCAGCATCCCCATTTGATGTACCAGATATTCCCCTTAAAAATGAGGCCACATGGAGCCTCACTATGCCATCTCACTCACAAATTGAAGCTCTGCTGTGAAGGTGAGAAAGAGCTGAGCATATATCAGCATTATCCCCCCGTAGAACATAGAGGGGCATGACTTTGCGCAGAGATTCTGTGGAGCTATTAAAGAGGCATAATAAGGCTCAACCCGGGAGTAGGTTTCCTGGTTTTATTTATCTCCTTTAAAACTGTCTTTTTATAATCTCCTGCGACGTCCCACCCTTCCATTTCCATCATGTCTAGCCAACCTCAGGTTGTGAGAAATACTCCCATGCACTTCCAATGGATTCACCTGAGAAAACACCACTTGTCCTATATTCATCCGCTCTTCAGTAACGTCCCACCCACATATAGAGCCATGGGACAATGGAAATGGCACAAAGGATGTGTCCAGGAAGTGAGCAAAACATATCGATATAGTGGGGAAACACACAGATCATCACCCTTGACGGCAAAGAGAAAGAAATAGTAAAAAAGGATAAGTTGTGTGTTTTTTCCTGACCTCTGGTTTATCGAGAATCCTCATTGCTTTTTTATATATAGAAAACTAGAGTTAATAGTACATACATAATTCTTGTGCATGAGTGGCAGGATATGAGAAAAATTAACATCAACTATCAAGCTTGAGTGGTGCTCCGTGACGGCAAATGAGGAAATATGATATTGCCTCATTTTAAATTGCATATAAGGTATAAAATAACCGGGAACTTTTTCTAGAATCCACTTGATAGATATTTCAGGGCAGGGAATTTATATGTACGTAAGCCAACATATTCGTCAATATCTCACCGTGAATAGGGCCTCGTTTCGTTTTTGAATGCCTTCAATTTGGGTAAATCCTATACTGTTCTCAATCTTTTTGATGACAGTAATCAATTGAACGTACCTGAAAAGATAAGAAACACCGCATAAATTTATTTTATCATAACATTTTCTATGATTTTATAGCTAAACAAAGAGATTTGTTACATGGAAAATATTCCAATATATTTATTTCAAGAAGTATGTATATTGATTGTTTTAGTTGCTTAACATAATTTTTACATTAAGTCTTACTCAAGATTTGTTCACTGTTTGAAAGTGTCTCAGTGGCAGTCCTATAAATCATATTTATAACAGAAATAAACTTAAACTTAGTTTAAGTCTCATGAGTTTTCTGACAAACTATTGTGATAGTTCAGTTGGATTTAAGTAAAATTGAAGTGACTTGTAAGAAACCTGGTTTTCGAGAAATGTTTCTAGTAGTTAAGATACAAACATGTACCTTCGGTTTGTCTTATGTTATGTACGTATGTATAATATGTTAATATCATCAAATTTTAATCCGTTTAATCGTTGTAGCTCCAGCTTTAGAAATAAATGTTTGGAACTGACTTCCTTACCTCTATATTTAATTTTTTTGTTCAAGCAAATAATTTATAATATAAAAGTTTTTGGAACCCTGCTCTAAAAAGTATGTATCCGTACAGTGAAGAACTTCCAATATTGATATTGTGATATTTAAATCAGGTACTATGTATGTATACCTAAATATATCATTTTAGTAATGTCAAATTTTGCAGTTTCGCATCAAATTATGAAAAAGGCCAAAGTTCAGAGCTGTCATCAAGGCTGTCATATGTATATACTTTTTTGAATATAAAACAACATGATAATATTTGTTTGTTTATACACCAACAGGTGCATATACAAAGTTCAACACCTTCGTAAAATCAACTTTTAAAATCAGTCATCTGTCCACAATGTTGAAAATATGAGACAAGTTCATCCTGGCCACTTTCTCTCACTCTCACATACCCTCTTAATATAAAAGTCAACAATGTTACAACGATGCTCATATGGAGCAACTTTAGATGAGCATCATAATAATTTTCGTGGATGATAGGTATGGTGTACCATAATATATTATAATTATTTCATGATGACACAAAACCGGACAGACGTGGAATTGTGAATAAAGTCGTGTATAATTTTGCACAGCCCTTTATGTCACTGTCTCGCAAATGATAAAAATAAATTTTAGTCAAAAGTGAATAATTTATTTTAAATTGGATTTTCTGCGCCACCACAACCCCTATTGCGTGAAAAATGGTTCATGACGACAACGGATGGGATATGAAATTTTTCACCCTTTTCGCCAGACATTGTACAGTTATCACAAGTACATTTTAGGCATGGAGTTTGGGTAGCGAGGAATTGCATTTTCTATACGACATGATGATATAGGTGCTGACTCGTAGAGGATAATTTACTGTAATCCTTGCAGTGTCATGGAATTAAGTCACATATGACTTTCATATTTTCCATCTAGTGAAAATGTGTTATTTGCTGCCAAAACTCTACACAATGGGAGCCGCCTAATTAGGTGGTGAAAATTGCCATAGATACTCTGTATGAAAGAGGCCCCAACTCAGGAAAACTTACCTACACATAATAAGAAAATGGCAAAGCACACGCCAAGTTTAGCTTTGCAAGCTGGGATTCGGTGGGCCACCTCGGGATGTAATGCAATTCGCTTATCAGATGAAACTTGGTGGTAAAGAGTAGAGTCGAAGTGTGACCGTATTTGGAATCCACAGCGACTCTTCAAACTACACGATATACTCATGAGGGTCGCTGTGGATTCCATATACAGTCACACTTCGACTTTACTCTTTACCACCAAGTTTCAGCAGATATGCGAATTGCATTAACATCCCGAGGTGGCCCACCGAATCCCAGCTTGCAAAGCTAAACTTGGCGTGTGCTTTTTTATTATACTAGAAGTTTGATAATTCTTTAAAAAAAAATCTTCAGGGCGCCATTTTGATAAATGTCCACCAATAAAGCATTTTCCGTCAATGTTTGGCTAAATTCGCAGCAATTTATTATAAAATTCAACAATATTTCCGTTCAAAATAGAATTATTTTTGCCATAAAGATCAAGAACTTACTTTAAAATTTGCTATAATCTTACATCAAGATTCACAATGTGCTATAATTTATCGAATCTCGTCCCAAAGAATCCCGAATTTACTATAATCGAATTACTTTTCTAGCAGAACTTGCTATAAAAATTCAAAATTTGTTTTCTTTTAAATCACAAAACTGTTACAAAAAACGGATAGAGAAACACACTCTCGTTTTTACTAGTATACTTGGGGGGAGGAGGAAGACCAAAAGAGGCCGGAGGAAAAAAATCCATTGAGTTTGAGGGGTGAAACTGGTGATCGAGGAGAAAAATTGCCTCTGGGATTGTGTCTTTGGGGTGGAAAGAGAGAGAGACTTTTATTTGTTGTTGCGGGGAAAATTGAAAAAGACAATAGAAAATATATGGATGAGAGATACAAATTCATACGAATTATCATGGCTTTGATACTTTTAAATAGTGTTAATTCTCTATCACGGGATTTTTTCCACAAGTGCGCGCGGTCTCCCAGAAGAGATCTCATAATTCCTCTTGTTGAAATTTAATTGGATTTCTCCTGCGTAAAAGACAGTCTCTTTTTAAGATGAATTTTTGAGTGGAAACAGTGGCATTTTAGCTTCTTTACTCGTTTAATTTTCACCCCTTCATCTCTTTTGGGTGTCTTTTTGTGAGAATAACAAACAACGCCGAGAAAAAGGGGAGCTCCAAAAAGGAGAAATGGTTTGAGAATTTAATATCGTGTTCAATTTGCAGGTCGTTAAATTTTATTGTCTCTCATCTTATTCTCTTCAGAGAGTCAGAGAGATCTTGGGGAGGAAAGAATCCTCCCCAGATAAATTTGTGGAATGTGATTTTGGAGTCTCCCTTTGGATTGTTGGGAGAAAAAAAAATATGATGACAATATGATTAGCGATTGGGGAGGGTGTTAATGATATGCTTGTTGCAGGAGTAAACTGGGCAAGTCCAGCGTGTGAGGAGAGAAAATTAAATTGTCATGGCCTGAAAACAGACGTGAAAATAATGATTTGCGAATCAGCCTCACATGACAAGAGCAGATTTGCCACTCACGGTGGATTTTTAATGAAAACTGACCGCATTATGTCGCATTTGGAGGAGAGCTCTCTCGGTAACAACCGCATCAACGAACCATATAGCAACTCACTCGCAAATGGACAAAATTACCATCATTGGGGTTTTATCCAAACGGCAGTGAAGGATTTTTCCTTGTGCAGAAAATCAATTGCGTAAATTGAAAATTAATTCTTTTCCAATCATTTTCCAATCTATTTCTCACTTCTCGCCATCAAGTATCATCGCAAAATCCCAAGCTCTAAATGCTAAACAGTCTGTGCGTGTGTGAAGATTTGTAATTAACTCCAAATATCCGGAAAATGTTTATGGGGCGTGATTTGGATGTTTTGTCATGTGAATTAATACAATTATGTGGCCATGGAGGGGGGGCCACTCATGCCACTCTTTCGTGTGCTTCAGGAATGGGTGGTGAAAAGGTAATTGAGCATGTAACAGCCAGCAAAAGCCAACATGTCATTCTGGCCTCCCAAATGGGTTTTAGTTTAATTGCTAAAGTGACGAATATATTCACTAATTGAAGAGTATTTTAAACTGATTTGATCCATTGTGGAAGGGTTCCATTTTTAAAGAGGCACTTCATTTTACTCTTTGAAAGAAAGATAGAGGCCAAAACGGTTGTGGGTAGGAACTTAGGAACTTAGGGGACCCCCCCCCTTCTAAAGTCAATAGGAATAGTGTGAAAAAAAATGTTCACAATAAGTTCTCATCGGGATTCGATCCGGCGATCTCAAGGTAATTTGCCTGAGCATTGATTTCCCTATGAGTTACCTGGATGTCGCGGGATCGAATCCCGATGAAGACTAGTATGAGCATTTTTTTAGCTAAAATTTCAAATTTTAACAGTTTTTTTTTTTAATTTTAACCAAGTTTTTAATTGAATTCAACAAATTTTATCAAATTCATTAGCCTCTCAATTTCTCAAAGAATATCTTCCCACCATCAACTGTCTTTATTGTGTCTTCAAGAATTATTTATTGAACAAAATTAAGCCCTCACTTGCTTTTAGAGCCCGTCTCTATTGACTTTTCATGTTAAACTCACTGAAAGATGGCACAACATCGAGGTTAATTACAATCATTACAAAAATGGATCATAAATCAAACGGAGGCTCATCCTTAACAGTTTCCCAATTTCATATGCGAGAACCCTTTCTGCCAAGAAATCTCCCACTCGACTTAGGGCATTTTGTGGTGTCATTGCGAGGTAACTCTGCAGGCCAAATACTCGCACTCTCTTGGCAAAGTGTTGCGGTGAGGAATTAAGTGAAAGGTTACCCATTGAGAGGAAGCACACAAGATTGTCTCTTCCAGAAGTGGAGCGAGGGACTCCATGTACGATTATTAGAAGGCAATTTTGTCACACAAAACTTGAGGGTGAGAGATTTTACAGAGAGGGTGTCCTCCTGCCACGTGTCTGTTTCATCTGGGCGAAGGGTAAGATGTTTAGGGCAATTTGGGTCACTGTTGGATTTTTCTTTACTAAAAAAAACCTCCTCCTTCGAATATGGAATACTTAAAGGAAATTGTGTGTGTTGGAAAGTCTTTGTCGCGTGATGATTGAATTGAGTGAAACCAAAAATTGCCCTGCATGAACAATGCAGAAATATCCTTTCGCATATATCTTCCTTTATCGTCCGCATATGTCAAATATTCTCTGGCTAATGTTACGTAAACTTTGAATATTTATCAGGCGAAGGATATATGGGAAAGGCATAACATGTGAAAAAGGAAAATACAGTGTGAATTTTTCCTGCACAAAAAAGGCGGAGGAGGGAGAATGATGTAAAATCCGCCGGAACGATTTTTCAGGATATGAATTCAAATATCTCCATTCTTCTTCCTCTCCCACCCAAATGTCCTGTCTCTTAGTGTGGTGGGTGTTATGATTTTAAATTGCCCCCTTTTTTCCCCCAAAGTGTGTTCCAGCGATTGAACAAAATGGGTTTCTGACTATAGGGGTGACTCATTCTAGAATGTCACAGACACGAGTTTTGTCGAAAAATTGAGAGATATTTGATAATTCTTGGGTTGACTGAGGGGGGGGGGTCTCCGAAAACCCAAAGTCTCTATCTGTAACCGTTTGGCTTCTAGGAAACGGCGGAATTTGGATTTTAGTATTACTTTTATACTGTGAAAAGTGCATGTCTGAGCAATAAAATGCAGATTAACATTGTCAATCAATTCTCGTGACTTTCAAGGCTCTCAGCAATTCTCAATCTTTCTCTTTGGTTCAATTGGAACCTTGCCTTGCTGTTCGATGGCCATTTAAATGTTCACCGTTTAACCTCCATCATTAGACTCTCCTGATGTCGCTCTCCGACTAAATGTCCAACATACTTAATTGTATTTGAATAAAAAGCTGGTGTTTGTGTGTTAATTTGTCACCTGTTCTGGGTAGCCCAAAATAAATGGCCGTAAAAGTGTGAATGGGATGGGATTTTGGGTATTATGTTGTGCGATAATCTTCCCTGGTGGATCCTCTTTATCCCACCTGATTTATCCCCCTTCCGAAAACATACGGGCTGCTCACTCTCTCCTCTGTGGGCCAATTTGATAAGTTGCAGCACAGCGAAAGAGTGAAACAGGAGTATTTTGGGATATCACATTCTCTCTCTGAAATCTCTGGCGCTTTTCTGGCCATCAGGAAGAGAGAGATGGGTCGATATGCGGGATTGCCGCATAAATCATTAACAGTGTGGGAATGTTTCTGTGGTAAAATGACCAATTAACAACTTCAATCCCTCCCCCAAACACTCAAAACACTCTCACTCAACCTTTCTCTCTCTCTTCCGGGGATTTCATGCGGAAGGGCATTAATCCCTGGGAGTAAAATGATGAATTTCCGTATTAATAAATCCCTCTGCTATATACATGTTAGAGGAGAGGAGAGTCTCCTAAAGTGACCAGGAAAAAGGTAAAGAGAAGAATTTAACCCTTAAGTGGGGGGAGTTGGAAGAAGAATTTGGTGTCAGAATTGGGGGCAATCTTTGGCCAATTAGAGGGTGACTCGAAGACCATTTTCAGGTCAATTGCCTCCGAGAGATTGTCAAGTGAGAGATAAGAGAGCCAAATGATAAATGATGGTGAGGATTTTCCAAGCAATCTCATGAATTTCCTCCACAATCATCTCAAGATGAACCAGCAAATTGTCGGTTGAGGACTCTTTGAAAGCGAATTTGTAAAAAAAAAATGATCAAATAAGTAAATTTTGATCAGTTAATCAGTTGATTTTTCGCACCTATTTTATATTTTTCCAACAACCCTTTTGGGAAATCCAATAGAGATAATCGAGCCAATAAACAGAACTAATTGAAATACTTTTCATGAAATTTGTCACCTCAATAGGCGCCCCTTATCACAAGTGATAAAAAGGCAAATTTCCTCGCGAGAGACAGCCTCATTAAATCAATCATCACGACAACAAATAATCAAATATTGAAATCGATTGTTGTCAACCCAAAAACACGATAACACTCAATTCTGGTGGCTCTGTGACTCCTCAATAAATCATCGAGAAATTCCCGGGAGGGAGAGCATCTGTCGCCGGGAAAGCTTCTCAAAATCCATAGGACAATGTTGCATTTGCGGCGTGAATATTGGGCGTTTTCGCGGATTTACGGTCAAACATGATTTATTATGCATTTTTCAAGATCATTTCTCGTGTAAGTCTTTGTCGGGAATGGGTAGATAATTAACTTAACAATCAACTGATTGATGTCTCTTTGACCTATTAGCCTTCCTCAGAATCTCTCTATCATCCGCCAGACAATTCCCTTTTACAGCTTCCGCGCACATCATTTTTCTTCCTATGTGCGGATTTTCTGGCCTTCACCCGATGGGATTTGTCAGATGGGATCAACTGGACATTCGCCAGTTGTATAGTAATATTTTCGATTTATATGCCGCCCCCTCCCCCCTGCTTTTACACCCTCAATTTCACCCATTTCATCCACACATTCCAAAAGTATATACGCAATTGTGCAACGAGAAAATGTTTTGGTGGATCAGGAAAGAGCACATCTTGTATAAACTGACCAGAAAATCCCTTGGAAATATGAAATCATCCCTAGCAATTGCATTTTTTTCTTTTTCATTTCGTTAAAGCAGACAAATTTATTGGTGGTAAAAATCCTCAGATAATTTTGTGGAGAAAATTGAGCTTATAAGGAGAAAATTCCGGGAGGATGAGAAACCAGTCATGCATAAGTCCTTTTATCGATTTACACGCTTGAAATGAGATTACATGTGATTTTATCCATCAAAGAATCATGTGTTAAACGTTAAAGGTATTTTAATTTGAATTTGTCGATCCTTCGTGAGGAAAATTTCTAAAGATAAGCATCAGAAAAAGATAGAGAGAAATAATTTTAAATTTCCGATTTTAACGCATTTTATATCCACATTAAGGATCATTTAACTTTGTCCGTTTGGCTGTGTATCCGTCTATATTGAGCTAGAGGCTAAACGGTTGCAGATAGAGACTTCGCGTCTTCGAGGACCCCCCTCCCTTAAGTTCTAATTTTTCTCATAAACGTCTCCCAAAGAGATGGTCATCATCCTCAAATGACTAAGTCATTCCTCCTGACTTTCCCTCATCCTTCCTGCCCGAAAATCTCGGACGTTCACTCTTGCAAAAAGAGATTTACTACGAGAGAGTGAGTGAGATGGATGGATTTGGAAAATTTGTGGAGAGTCATGCTGGACACGGTGGAGGATTAAAATCAAATTGTCCACCGAGAGGGTATCAACAAAATCACTCATTTGGGGGTAACGGTAGACGTTCGCAAGTAATGCATTGTTAAGTATGACAAATTTAGCATAAAACGTGTGATTTGCAGACACCACCAACTATTTCCATGTATTTTGGACTTGTTGGAAGTGTACACCAGATGTTTCTCTCAATCTCTCATCCCCAAATAACACATTCCACTCCCTCCCAACCCCCGCCCCCGCACATGGACATTGTCCCATTGACACTCACTCAAAACCTAGCCATAGGACGCCCCCTCCCCCCCAACCCCCAGGGGTTGACCAGTGTTGAGGCATTTTGCGACATAATGTTTGATCATTGAGCCATCATTTCTCCATCAATCTGCAAAAAGCCAAACCACAATCGGGACACCCGATACAAGGGCAAAAAGCATTGTTTAAATTTGTTAATCCACCAGAGAGAGAGAGAGAGAGGTCCCTTGAATGGGTGATTTAAGGGGGTCACAGAATCACTCGATTTATTAATTTGGACAGAGAGTGGAAATTTGAGAAAAATGATGTCAAATGCAGTGAAAAAACCACCAAATGTTGGGCTTTTCACAGGAAAATATTGACCTTTTTTTCCCTCTCTAAAATGAGTGCAGTTGATGAAAAATTGTCACAACATTGGTCACATATTTCAAAATAACTGCAAAAGAGCTCTTTTGGCAAGATGGTACATTGATTAAGTGGGTCATAACCCAAATTATTGTCACAACTCCGAGGAAGGGTTGTCAGTAATTAATTTATTTAACTACGACTCCGCGTAGCTCAGACGATGGACTAATTTATCAATTTAATTTCCATCCAGAAGTTTGAGAGAGAGGCGAAAAGATAGTAGCCTTTCCGCAAAATTTTCATGAAATTTTAAAATTTAAAAAAGTTACCGCCCTTCTACCTTTGAGACATTTTGGGTCGCCATTTTGATAAATGTTAGCCATTAAAGCAATTTCCGTTAACGTTTGGCTAATTATAGTTTTAATCTAAAATTCACTTTAAAATTGAACTAGTTTTGCTATAAAGATCTAGAATTTACTTTAAAATTTCCTATAATTTCACATCAAGATCAAGGTGCTATAATTTAGTTATCTCGTCCATAAAATCCAAGGAATTGCCATAAAATCCCATCAAATCTCCCATAAAGATACAGAATTGGTTAATTCTGCGATTTTGCTATAAAAATATAAGTTAATAGTCCTATAAAATACTTGATTTACAACAAAATTCCTGAAATCAACAATAAAGTCATAATTTACTGTAATTCAGTGAACTTTGTCCTATAAAAAAATATTCCAGCAGAATTTGCTATAATAATCTCCATAATGATCTATTCAGATGAAGAATATTTGTTGGAAAATTTCTTCACAAACTGTCAATTCCATATGGAAAAAATTGAAGCTTTTAAATTTTGCTGGGATAATTATTATTAAACTTTCTAAATATAAACTTTACTGAAATGTTCGAAAAAAA
>CAKKOB020000024.1:8429-36782 GCA_918844115.2 Phlebotomus perniciosus
TTTTCAAGATCAAAGGGGGAAATAATATTTGTTTCATAAGAAAGGAGATAGAAATATTCTAAACCATTTATCTTTTTATATTCTTTTAACACTTTAACCGAATTATCACACGAGAAAAATCGATGCAAGTATTTATTGCATCAACGCAATAACTCGGCGAAAAAGTGTCTTCCTCTCATATGATTTACATTGGTTAGAAAAGGACAAAAACTGAGGGATTATTGCTTCCGGAGAACACAAAAATCGCTCATTATTACGTTTCTCTGTCCCTTTCTAACCAATGTCAGATAAAAGGAAGATACTTTTTCGCCGAGTTATTGCGTCGATGCAATAAATTCTTGTTTCAGTCTCGTGTAATAACTCTCTAACACTAATTCAGTTAAAGCTCCCAATATTTTGAACTAAAGAATTTTCATCAAAAAGCTCTATAAACAATGTTAAAACTTAAAATTTATCCATATTTGCCATTTTTTAAGCTTCAGCAGCTTTATACTCTGTCTTTAAAGCTTTTCAATTATTTTTTGTAAAGTTTGAGTAATTTTGCCTCATGGAGTTTCCTCTTTAACTCGTTCTTTAAAGTTTTTTAATATAATTTAGTTCAAGATATTCTTAATGAATTGTTAAAGCTTAGAAAATCAACCCAAAAGATGTTCAAAACTTTCAAAGTTCGTTTAAATTGACTTAAAGTTTTGTATTGAAGCTTTCAAGATATTTCCCAAAGCTTCCACTTCCAATTAGAATATTTCCCCCTTGTTAGCGATCGCGCATCCCATGCCCGAGTCAAATGCGAATTGAGGTCATAATTTATTAATTCCTTCTGATGACTTGCAAAGACTTCTGCATGTTGAGTTTGAGATTTTAACCATCTCATCTGTTGACTTTGTAAAAAAAATCTCTCTCTATATATCTCCAAGCCATATGACCCAGATTTCTCAATGGCAATCATTGCACTTAATTACTGGACACTTCTTACAACTGCCTCTGTACAATTTCTCAATTAAATCCCCATTCTCGTGGCATGAGATGATGGCAATTGATGGAGTGCGTGATTAGCAGATAAGCCCAAACGCACTGCCCATAGAATCTCACTTACCTATAGCTATCACGTTCTCGAGTAGGGCTGTGCCCTCGTGGTGAATGCGCCCTGGGAACTGTGAGCGGTGTGCCGGTGTGCTGTGAAGATGCCGCCGCGTGAGGCGGCGGCAGACTCGTGGCACTCCCATTGGAGCTGGGCGTCACAGGGCGTACGGGTTTCGCCGCGGCTGACATCACAAGAGGTGATTCACCTCGTCCGGGCGGCCCTGTGCGGCCCATATCCACAACCGCGGTGCGCGGTGACGCCGTGGGCGATGCCACCGCCGGCGGCAGATATGGACTGTGATGGAGGTTGCTGTACGGCGCATAGAGCGGATAATTAGGATATCCGGATCGATACACCGGCGGGATACTGCTGTTGGTCGCCACAATGGACGTCACAGCGCTGCTGTTGCCATTCACCGCCGGCGCAGCGGCCGACAGTACGGCACTCGTGGCAACGGCCGGACTGTTTGTCCGTCCACTCGCCGCGGCGGCACTGTCCAGACCAGGCGGGAGAGTGGCTGGGGGCGGCGCCGTGGGTGCTGTAGCCGGTGGAGGCTGTGGCACACCCACTGGTAGCGACGCCGGCTGCTGTGCTCCCGTCGCCGTCTGTTGTCCCGTCGCGAGACCCGGCGACGTGATACGCGGCGTCGAGATGGGATGCGTGGACGTGGAGATCGGTGGAATGGCGGACGAGTAGCCGTTGGCGATGGTGGTGAGTGGAGCACCCGCCGTGGCACCCATTAAACTCCCCACAGACGCTATCGAGAGCGGTTTCCCAGACGCCGGCGCCTGTGGCGCTGGCGGCTGTGGTGCAGCCGGTGATTGTGGTGTCTGTGGCTGTTGTTGTGGCGATGGCATTTGCTGTGGAGGTTGCTTGCCGGCCGACGGGGGCGCCTGGCCACCCGCCGCAGCACATACCGGCGGCAACTTTCCACTGCTGCCCGTCAGCGGCTTCCCGGCCAGCTGACTGGGTGGCGGTGGCTGCTGTGGATTCGATATTGGTGTCAGGTGTGTGCTTATCGGACCGTTTGATACCTGCAATGGTAAGAGGGAGGCCTTGTGAGACTCTTTGCATTTGCAAGAGATGTGATCATAAAATATTTCTTATTTTTCAATTATCACATTTAATAGGGTGGAGTTACCCCTTATAGGTTTTATCGTGAGTCTCTTTACAAAAACAATTCAACAATTTATTTGAAGAAAACTGGACAAATATATAGCACAAAAGATGAGCCCCTATGTGGTACCATTACCCTGGTTTCTTGCAAATTTGTGCATTTTGTTAGAGCAATCTTTTATGACGCCACCGCGGCAAAAAATAGCCACTGTCTGCACAAGATATCCGCAGCAATGTGCTCAAATTAGGACAAAAGAAGAAGAATAAAGAGATATTTTACAGCTTTTCTCAATTTCACACTGTTTTATTGACTCAAACCCTCCGCCCCATTAAATTTCACTCTTCTGTTACCATCATCATTTTTAGTGGTTGCTCTTATGTTCAACGACAACTTTATACAAAGTTTCTCTCTCACTTGAAGAACAAAAAAGACACTCTGCCGCGAATTCGCGCTATTATTGCATTATTTTCGTGTTGCAAGGAACACCAAAACCATCATATAGCTCGCCAATCGTGAAAATTTTTACGAATCTCACTTTATGGCTCAATAAAGTTTTGCTTTTTATTTTCATTTCCTTTCTTTATACCCTCGTTTCGACTCTTTTTTTCGCCCATCACCCTCACAGGAGGGGCCACCAGTGAGCGTCAAAAAGCATCACGATAAGAAGCTCAACAATTCGCGCTAAATTATTCACAATGTATCAATTGTAAGTGGTGGAGATAATTTTGTGCTGCAAATAAAATGGGTCACAAGAATTATGCACATGTCTTATCGAATGAGAAGCAAACGACAAAATATGAGTGCCATTCACTTTGTCGCAAAATGTGAAGCACTTAAAGTGGGAAATCGTTTTTATCAAAGCGAAGATTGACGGAGCATATAAAATGATAGCTGAATGCGCTGAAACGGGGGAAAGAAGTGGTCGTTTTCACACTTGGTTTGAATCTCTGGGATTCAATTTTGATTTTAATTGAATTGGAAATAAACCGAAAATAATGAGTTGTTGTTAGGAAATGTTTCAAGCAAAAAATCTCCAAAGCCATTTTCTCTCATTCTCTTGTATCCATTTCAATTGATTCATTTGCAGCTCACCACTTCAGTCTACTTCACCATCCACTCTCACTTGGGACATTAATCTCCCCATTGAGGCTCAACCTCTCAAAGTCAAGTGATTATCACACTAAATGCGTGTACACACATTAAACATTACACACAATGTGTAAATGAGTGAGCTTTTATATAGGCAGCCACAAGAGTTGAGCCAAACATTGAGGCTAATGTACACATGATGTTTTATTATTATTTTCTGATTGCCGCTTATTGTGAACACTTTTGCCATCATCGAGTGTGTTCGCCTCTGAAGTGGCCTCTTGATGGCTTTATAGGTGGACAGACATGTCATCATTTTCAAAACCCATATGATGTACACACATGAGAACAATTCAAAACTTCATCTTCTGCCGCTCTAAACACTGTACTCTGCATGCCATTCAAGAGGAACTAAGTAGTTGATCTACCAGAGACCTCCACACATTCTCAACACTCTCTCTTGGTCTCTTTGGACACTCACATCTACCTCATTTGTCTGCCTCTCCTTCTAACCAACTTTACACCCCACTTATGAATGGATCCTTCGCATATGGGAGAGTTGTCTCCACAAATTTGTGTGAGCGACAGGAGAACCACTGGACCAAGGGAGGAAATTAAGTATAGCCGACTAGACAGACAAGGGGCTTTAAAATGCTGAATTAGGAATTTAAATATTTCAAATTTTTACTGTCTTTTGCCTTAAAGTTTAAAGTTGGCTTAAATTTTAAAGCTGGCTTAACGCTTAAGATTGGCTTGAAGACAAGGGGAGATATTAAAGTTAAAGAGGCGTACACCACATCTATGAATTTTACATTTTGTATGACAGTTCCTCAATATTTTCGTCACTTCGGAAGTGTTGAAGAGCTTTGAAATGAAGCTTAAAGCTTTGAAAAGAGGCTTAAAAAGCTTCGTGAGAAAGCTTAAAATAGCTTTTGAATGAATATAACTTTGAAAGAAGGCATAAAAGAATTTGTTCGAAGAACTTTGAAAGGAACTTAAAAGAGCTTTGAAATGAAGCTTAAATGAGCTTTAAAAGGAACTTTTAAACTGCTTTGAAGTCAAACTTAAAATGACTTTGAAATAAGGCTTAAAAGATCTTTGAAAGGAAGCTTAAAAGATTTTTAAAAGATAAGCTTTAAAGAGTTTTCAGGCAAGCCAAAGAAATATCTGACAAGAACAAAATTCGATTGAAATTAAACAGAAGGTCTATGATTATTTTTAAAGCTTGACGTGTTCATGAAGAAGCTCTCATAACTCTCATAAAATTTAATCAAATATTTTAAGAGATCTTTAGCAATTTGCAAAGCTTTGTAATTTGAAAAGCTTTCCAGAATTTTCGTGAAAGCTTCGCAAGTTCACTTAAAAGTTTTCAAAATTTTCGGAAAGCTCGTAAAATGTTTTCAAAGATCCGAAATATCATTGAATGCTTAAAAAAATAATTCATAATTTAAGTGTACACATAATTTAAGACCATAATTATCTCCCCCTTAACTTTAAGCTTGAAACTAACTTAAAACTTTAAACAAAGCCTTAAGTTTCATCCCAGACTTTAGATTTTGCTTTATTAATCTTAAGTTTATCCAGAAAACAAATTTAAACCGAAAATTGTTGGAAAATCAGAAATTTCCTACCTTTGCTTATTTGCTAAGTCCTGTAAATTGATAATTATTTTCGGGTCGCATTTGAGGCTGCAAAACCCAAGTTTATATTTCCCATCATACCCTCATGCGAGCATAAACATCACTTTAAGCAGACAAATGAGACTCGTACTCAATCTCATGAGTACACATTAGAGACAAGTGAGTGTGAAGTTGAGTGTTGACAGAGCCAATAGCATCTAAATAGGGTTGATTTCCCATCCAACATGTGTTCACGACTGCACGCTAATTGTGTCAATTAATTTGTAGACAATACATTAGCATAATATTGTCCAAATTAGCGACATCTCCTCCCCTCATGTCCATCGCCTCACGTGGTCATCATGAGATGCCGAGAGTAAGTAAATTGAGATGCGGTCTATGTTTGATGACCTCCAATTTCCACTCAAATGTCAATTTCTCCCCTCCCAACCCACAATGGCAAAACATCCCCAGACACATTTTATGAGGGTCTCCTATATAGCATACAGAAAATTAAGACGCTTTTATTAATGCCATAAGAAGATGAAAAGTAATTTTCATTTAAGAAAGTCAAAATCTCCATTGTAGCGATGGTGTCTTTGTTCATGCGGGGGTGGGGGAGAGAAAACCCCGGGGATTTAACCACCCCCCACGGAAATGGTGGGTGGAAAAAATTATGATGAGGAAAAAAGTATGCAATTATCCCCCTGAAAAAGCTATGGAATCTCCCTAGATTTTATTCCATCTCACTCATAATCTCCTCACGATTCTTCTCTCGTTTTTGCTGATCCACCCCCTCCCCACACCCACCGTGTGGCTTTCATTTCTTATGAACAAATTTCTCATTAGGCAATAAATAACAATGGAGAGTTCAGATGGGCAAGAAAGGTACATAAGAAGGGTCCTTTTAATTAAAATCCCTATAAGATGATTTAATTATTGTGATTTTTTTTTGCAAAGCTCTCGCGAATTTTACCTAAAATCCATGAATCCATGGAGCTCAAATGTTATGAAGTGGAAAATAAAAAAATATAATTTATAGTTTTTTGTTCTTCTTACCTGCATTGGTGTCGGATATGGTGGCGGCAGACTTGGAGGCGGTAGGGCGGCTGGAGCCGGCGAGGGGGCCGGAGGAGCGGGTCCCGGTCCGGGTGGAACCGGCACCGGACTGGCGCTACCTCCCAGCCCCAGTGGCCCGTTGCTGAGCGGCAGTCCAGTGGTTGGGAAATCCGATTTCCTAGGCGCCGCCGGACTGGGAGCTGCAGTTGTGACTTGTGTCGGAGTTGACGCGAAGACCACAGACCCTCCATCAGAACCCTGGAAAACATTTCAAGTGAAGATGACAAAGGTTAACCCACTAAACTCTTATCTTTCAAGCATAAACACTCTTATAGTTTTTTGCGCGCGCGTCTGATCTAATGGAAACCACTCACATGCGGAGTTCTTTCCGCCTCTTCTTTATCATTTTAAATTAAGCAAATCAATAAACACATTAAGTAAGCTCAATGACAGCGATATGGCTGGAGAAATATCTGTTTGTTTTTTTGTCATGTCTCTCTCCCTCCTCTCTTTACAAGATCCTCATCGGCTTTGAGGCTTTTTTTATTTTAACTCTTGAGACTTCTCTTGAAAATATCATCATCATTTGCATTAATGGCCTTAATTAAAAAATCACATTTCAGCGTCAATTATTGATCAAGCCAATAATCGTAAATTTGTCAATTTTATAACTCTTAACATTATCAAATATGTTAAATGCTCCATCTCCTCGTAACTGTTGTATAAATGGTGCGTGCCATAAGCCAGAATCACCAAAGATGGTGCCTCTGGAGAAATCATACATAATCTACAATTTTTCGCTATGGATATTCAAATGAATATATAGCAAAAAAGCACAAACTAGTAATCACAATATTAATATACATTTCATTCATGTTTATATTTCAAAGAAACATATTTTTTCCACACACTCTTCCGACCAGCTATATGCTATCGATGTCAGAAAGGTGACAATAAATTTACACTCAATTGATATTGCAATCAACTAATAACGGACAATTAATTAAAATGCAAATTGATATTTTCTCCCATGTCACCTCATTTCAGGCCTTCTGCCTCACCAACACCCACCAGAAATTATCCCCCAGGGAGATTTTCTCTTTCTGCTTCTCGAAAATTGTCAATGCAAGTCAGATAAAGTAGATAAGATTAGTATTATTGAGTATGAAATGCAAATGAGCAAGATATAAATGCCAATCAATGAGATTTCCACTCATCTAACATCTTCATATCGCATCATGCGAAAGATAAAAGATTTTATAGTATAAGGTTAGACATGATATGCACCACAGTTGAAACAGGCCAGTTACCCAGCCTTCGTTTTCCCAAAGTAATATATTCTTACAAAAAAAAAATTTACACATTTTTCTGAATATTTATAACTTCCACTTAAAACATTTATAAAAACTACTCCATTTACATTCAAAAAGACTTTACTTTATTAACAGGTTTTCCTCACAATTCCACTTTAATTAAACCAACCGTATCGGTGGAATTATTGTCTGGAATGGCGCTTTGGCGATAAAATACTGCACATTAAGTTAAAACGTTGCAAATCTCGTGTAATCTGCCGTGAAACAAATCTCTTTCAAACTTAATAACTTTAATTTGGCTCTCTGTTCAGTGACTTAATTCCATCACCACCAATAAAAAAAAGCTCACACCATCTATTGTGTTAAATGATTAATATGTTGTTGTAGAGGCAATTTTTCCGACCACAATTCGTGTTTATTTATCAGATAGTGATCTGTGGAGTATAAAGTGTGGTGGCTTTTTAATTATACCTCACACTATTTGCGATGAATTGTTTTAAATGAAAATTTATTGTGTGCCGGAGTATGAGATTTTCTGAATTGATTGCCACCAAAGCGTGAATTAAATGTTGAACAATGTTGCGACACTTTGTAAAGCTTAAATAGGAGCAAATGTGTCTGCGGCAAATAATCACGATCATACTGTTAAATTATGGGCTTGATTTTGCTCGATCGTGAGCATTTCGATCGGTCATGAATTTCATTACTGCTGTGGCTTTCCATGATGAAAATCACAATTAAATTAATTGACACACAGTGTTATTTATCGCGATAGCTTGAGCTACTGTTGGAAAATCTTGCGCGAAATGTTAATAATCGATTCATGCTGTGTGGCAGATGTCACGAGTTGGGACACATTGTAGATCACTGCAGTGAATATATTTTCCCTCCATCTTTGTCACATCTCTCAGGGCTGTGCTCTCACAACTCCAATCAATTATAAAATGCATTTGAATTGACTTAATTGAGAAGTTGATGTTAAGCAATTGAAGGTTTAATTCACTTTTATGGGGGCATTTTTATTTTCTTAAACTCCTTTTATTGCCTTAGAGCTGTATCTGCTAAAGCTATTTGAATTTACTGTGTTATCCATCCCACTTTATGTTGTACATATTGTAGATTTTACAATCAAATAATCATTTATTGTTAGTATTAAGTGGAGTGTTAAAGGGTGCAAAAAGGCGTTCAATGGATACGTTGTGATGATAAAAGTGTGGGCATATACTGTTGCGCATTGTGGCTTACGCCACAGAGAAGGGGACGATGAAGGGAAAAAGGTATTAAATAAATGTGAAAACGGCGGCCAATGGCGGCATCATTATTGCTTGTTTAATGCCACAAGTTGTTAAATTGCTTTCAAACAGTAATAAATATATAAAACATTTATTATTGACTATATAGCACAATTGTATTTACCACCATCACAAACTCCTTGTAGGTGTAAATTGGATGTGTGGCAAGCAAAAGGGGTGAATCAATTCTAAAGTTATTGTTTACTTTTAAATTAAAGAAAAAATTAAATAACTGACTATGACCAGGCGTTTTTAGGACCTCAATTTAATATGAAGATTACTTGCTGAATCGATTTTCTTACCCATTATTTTGAACGCCCCATAGATTTCCCTGCTGAGCTTTTTATACGCCATATGCTTGTATAGAGAAATTTATTTTAATTCAAAATTCACATTATGCCAGAGTTTGCGTGCAAAATTCAATCCTGCCTTGGCGTATGTAGCTACTTGTTCAAGTACAAATGGCAAAGAAAGGAGATGCTGAAGAATGGGCTGAGCACAAGCGAGGAGGGGATCTCTCTCTGGGCAAAGGCACCGAGGCACTATGAGAGAAAAAGAATTGAACGTCTCAGTAATTGGCTCGTTGGTTATAGTGAAGTGACTTCAGCAGCCAACAAATATGGTAATTTCATGGAATTCATCCGACAAAACGGCAGCTCAGCGGCAGATTGCTGTTGCGCTAGTGAGGTGAATGCGATAATATCGCCTCGAGGGCTGTTTAATAGTCAACACATAACCCGCTGCTCCCCATAATGATAAGTTTGACTCGATTGGACGTATAACAATAAACAAGAGTGATGAATTTTCGCCATCAGGATATACTATGTTAAAAAGTGGAGATTTTCTCCCCATTTGCGCTCCCCTTATTACCAGCTTGGTTAAATTTAATTAAAAATTTTCATAAATTACTATCATATCTCTCTCTCTCTTCATGTTTCTCTCGGGCACGGAGCAAACATGACATTCAATTATGTTTTTTGGCCGTGCTCAGTGAGATTGCTGCTTGCTTATGGATGAGAAAGAAAAAGCCATGGATGGTTAGAGAAAGGAGACACACAATTGACCAAATGATCGTTATATTACATGCCATTTTATACCCTGCAAACACACGAGACTTCATCTACTACTCTGTGTATCTCTCCATTGCCCCCATGAGTACCCACGCTCCTCATCCTCACGTTGACCAATAATGTGTTCAGCACACAAAACCACAACCGCACGAAAATGGAAATAGACAGCGATAATTGCTGAATTAGTTATTAGTTCTGCTCTATGCCTTTTATCCACATTCAACATCCCAACAAAAGATATGGTCTGACATGGGCGGGTGAGATGGGTGGTGTGGGGTAAAGTTTCACTGAACTGTCGATGGGAAGTCAAATGGGTGGAGAGGTGCTCCGGCCAGAAAAGGTGGTCAGGGATGCCTCCAATATCAGACGTATGTAATCTAATGGTGGCTCTGGCATACGTAAATATGCTTACCATGAATGGAGCACAGATGTGGAGGATGGTGAGAACCGCACGATATTCTATTCTGACCATGTCCCATCCTCTCAATAGGGCATGTGTGTATGTGTGCGGGTAAAGTGGTGCATTGGCAATCGAGGTGGTCAACTACCCAGGCACTTTAGCACTTCCATCTCTCCCGGATGCCTCTTATTGGGGGATGGAATTTTGTCAATAAAACGTGCCACTGGATGAGGATCTTTTCACGAGTCAATTGATGATGTTGAAAACATTCATGATTGATTAATTCTTTTATTTCACATCCTCTCAGCCCAGATTCACCATGATTTATCCGATTTATACTTTCACACACTCACATATAACATGATAGGGGGATCAATAGGAGGCAATGGTTTGGAAGGTATCGAACGGACTTGGATTTGGATTGTTCGTATAATCTGAACGCACCATTGCAAGTTTGAAACTGCTTTAGGAATTCACAGTTAATATTTGAAATTCAAAATTAATATATACAACTGTAAGTTTTTGGTCAGTAAATGTGCAATTTGTGCAGTAAGGGCAGTAAGCGCAGTAAGTAATTAAATTTGAATCAGTAGATAAGTATTAAGTAGGTACTAAAAACTTTACAAACTTGAAACTGCAGTTAACTGATCAAAAAATAATAATTTTACTGGTCTCATTGTTACTGTAAATAAACCATTTTCTGCTGGTCATTCCTAAAAAAAAACTAGCAAAAACAGTCTAATAAAGTAGTTTAGAACTTAATTCAAACCCCATTATGTGTGGTTTCTAAAATCCTAATAAAAGTCATCCAGGATCCTGACAGATGTGGTGTGAAATTTCTTAGCTAAATTTGATTTAGAAACACCCCACAAAAGTTCCCCTACAATCACTCTTTAGCCTTCTGTATACCCTTCTCAAGAGGTGGAAAATTGAGATTTCTGGAGATCAGGGAGATCACAGAGAGGGTCGAAATCCCCTCAAATTGTTTCTTTCACGGTTTGTGTGGTCTCTCTCATCGCATGATAGGGCATGAAAAGTTCATCAGAAAATCCCAGTCTAATTCACCGTCAAGCACTAATTCCCTGATTTCATACGCCTGATTCCCAATGAGGAGGGAAAGTACCCACACACATCCCATTGACATATTGTATTCGGTCCGATTCCTCAAACTATCCCTTGGGTATGTCACTTTGGGTGAAGGGGGTGAAGGGTGAAATGATTCTCCATATTGAGGATATATAGAATTTTCATGGCTATTCCTTCTCACTCTCTGTAAAATCCCTGTTGGTCACCCATGTATTGCATATGGAATTGTTAATCCCATTTCGACATCCATGATTTTACCCTCTCTCCCTCCTCTCTCAACATTCAAATCCCACTTCTGACACATACACACAAATATCGATTTTCTTATTAATAAACGCAAAAGCTAAATTCTCATGCTTTTCATGGGGTGGAGGGCGTTTCATTCGATTTGAATTCCCAATGAATAGAGCATTTCAGTTTGGGCTTCGAGTCTTTTGGTCAGCGATGGTAATGAAAATGGAAATGCTCGGCGAGATATTCATTAAAACATGCATCTCTGAGAATATTAGGTGAGGGTATAGTTGCATCCACTCCTCTGGTGATACACACCATTGCCCGAGAAATACCAAAGCGAATGTATAGAGTTAGGGATGATTCGGGATTCCAACCACATGAAATATCATTTAAGAGTCGGAGGACACGCATGGCTCTACAATTCCATCTCTAGGTGATTGAGCTGCAGAGAAATTGGCAATGGGGCGAGTATAAATGAGAAAGGTCTATTTATGATATAGTGGTTAGCCTCAAATTCAATCAAAAATGATCAATGAAAATTGCAAAGTAATATGGGAAGTGGAACAAAGGAGACATGACAGGATCCATTTCCTTGTATATATATATATCAAATCAAATTTCATTCTATATATTTGCCTTCTGCTGTCGGTCGTATGAATGGAGGGAAATCAAACGATGTCATATCTATGAATTTTTAAGTAACGAAAATGTTAAACACACTGTGAATGTTCGCTAAATGCATTTGTGATGTCATAAAGGGCGTCATATTTGGCTTTCCAACTCAATGTAGTTACTTTGCAGAAAATTATGCTGTTATAACGATATTTTATTAAACATTTAAGATGATTTACTGGTATTTTTTATATTTATTTGAAAGATGTATCAAAATGAATTTGAATGAGAACCAAAAAAGTAACACTATGTGGAATCCTGGTAAAAATTACCAGTCTTCGGGTTAACTATTATTCCATTGAGAAACGCCTGCTCTGAAAAAAATCGGTTGTAAAACGTTTGTAAACTTTTGTAAAAGTTTGTTATTTAGGTTTGTCATTTCATAAATACAAAATTTTTTGTTAATTTCTATACGAAATAACAAATTTATTTGTAAAAGTTTGTAAAAATTTAATGTGATACAAATTTTTACAAAATATTACAAGATAGTAACAAAAAAATTGTTACTTGCTCAACGATAAACCTAACTAACAAACAATGTTTGTAGATAGTTTATAAATTTTTTGTCAATTGTAACAAGATGGCGTCCAGCGTTTCTCTTCATTTCCGTGCAACTATGATTATGAGTTCGAAAATACCCCAAATATTTGGCAATTTAAAAGCTCCACTTCCAATATTTTGCCTTACAAAAGTATTGTAATCCATCTGTTAACGATAACTTATTTAACATTTGCATTCTTCCCAGAAGCAAATGCAGTAATATTTCAGCATTATCTTGCCATCTTTCTCATAATCTAAACTTCTTCCTGCTTATTATTGCTCTCATTATACATGTGAATAACAATGATAAATTGATGCCGTTTTGAGCACTAATTTTTTCTTCATTCCAACATTATAATGTGGAAATTTGCGTGTGAACTCATGCTGGTAAATCGCCCACCGGATGGATTTTCTTTCATCTCCTAAATACCCCTTCTCATGCTGTTTGTCGCCCCAACAGTGCAAAATCCAATGAGAAGTGCAATAAATTGTACTATATACACCCGGTGAACGCCTCACCTAAATAAATCCGCGGAGGAGCGAATAACACACGAAATGAGTGTAAATTTGCACTAATTGCGTGTAATTTGACTACAGTGTGAATTACATTGGGCGTACAAATACGATGTATAAGGGTGTTCATGGTGAAATGGTAGCCATGTATATGTGCAAAGTAATAGGTTAATGATCTAAAATGACCGACTAAATCTATGCAACCATTAGAGTAAGTCAATTTAATTATGTAATGACAGACTCAACGATGTGGAACATGTTACAGTGTTGTTCGCCTTCTCACCCCATGTCTTGTTCGTGTTTTCATTCAAACTGACTAAATAACACTCATGGCATTCGCGTACAAAAGCCTCGCGCCATAGCCGCGATACAATTTAATTGAAAAATGTCTAAATAACAAATTTATTGATTGAGACACATATATAGTTGAAGCGTTTATTGTGAGAGAGATGGATATCAAAAAGAGATAATTTATTAAATTGAAAGTTAATATCTGATTTCTTTTTTTCCCCTTTCCTCCACAGCATGTCTGAACACTTCAATCATTCTTTTTCTTATAGCCGCGCAGCTATTGAAATAAATATAGGAATTAGTAGCTGGTGTACAAAAAGGCGAATGGTATCTTGTATTACAAAACAATTTATTATTATCCTCTCACATTGATTTCTCTTTTGTCAGTTCTTTTACATGTCTTTTTTTCTGTCTTGATCAATGCGTTTTTTTTCTGTATCACTCCATGTTACTCACTGACATTTGACCTTAAGAAATAAATATTGTGAAATGAATTTCAATGAGGAAACAAGCTGAGAATAATAAAAATCTCAATTGATGCCAAGTGAAAAATATTCAATTTAATTTACCACTTTATCGTCTTGTTTATATCATTCCCAATCGAGAGGCATCTTTTGGCGCAACGACTGTGCAACATCAAAGGCTTACACGGTGAGAAACGGGACGAATAATGCCCCGTGACGGACTAATGGACTGTTCTTTGTTTTATTGCCATCGCGGCGCTTTTTCCAGCGAATTTTGCGGTGGATAAATCAAAGGGGAAAATCGCCCCATCTCTCGGGGGAGATATGCGAATAATTGTAATTTCACACAGAGTGAGTTTAGAAATGCCTGAACAAATTATCCGCAAGGCACAAGTTATTTCCTCATATATCTCAATATAATATATCCAGAAAATGCACAATTATATCATAAATAGAAAAATTCTTGTAATACAATAGCGTGCAAATTCTTCACGTTTCTCCTTTATTTAATATGCCCTACTCTCTTTCAACCAAATATAGCAATTGCAAGAGGCATTTAAAAGCAAATCATACATGAAGTTTTTGCAGAAAGTTCTCGGAAGACATTGCATGTGAGAATTTGCACCATTAAAATGCGCGCGGGAAAAAAGCTCTAAAATTTACTCATTTCTACCCTCAATACACCATCAAATGAATTTTGTAGTGCAGAGAACCCCATAAAATGTATAGCTTACAATACCGCAAAAATGAGCATACACAGGCGACATAAGACCCATAAAATATACCAAACAAATGAATTCACCAATTTGCCCCCCTTGATTTTTTTTGTACACCCGCTGATGCGCTCTGCCCCTCAACAACGCCACAGTATTTTCATTGACTTATAATTCCTAGCTTGCATGTACGACACTTTAGAATTGTTTATGAATAATTTGAGAGTCATTAAAAAGTTTATCGTTAAAAATAACTCGTAAAAACCATACTTGGGGGTTATTTTAACTGGCATAATTATAGTTTATGGGGGATTTTGTGTGCGAAATATTTGCACCGCGCGTTCAACTTTTATGACCAGAAAACACCAAAGTCTTTTCATATACAGCACACATTATTATGTATTTCGAATTGCTAGCTATTATTATTTTCGCGGTTTTTTTTACAACCATCGTTTTAATACTTGTTCGGGTTACAGTAAAACAGTGTATAATGTTAGCACCACATGCGTCCAAATAACCACCCAGCAATTTACTTAAAACAATATAATGTCATAATTTTCAGTTAACAAGAATTTCATTTTAGTCTCTTGCCTTCTGCCATTTCATTGCTTTGGCCTTTTTATTCATCCTCAGCACAATTTTTTTCATTCATTGCTTGCTCTCTCTTCCACCCAAATGTACACTGACAGAAATGTGAATTATTCTTGTCACCATAAACATTTTTACAGCATCCATGTAGTTCCATCCCATCACTTAATAATGTATAATTACTTAATTGCCATCTGCGTAAGAGTTTTACCTCCTCTTTTCTCACCGTATACAACCACGTACTAATGAAAATATGTCAGAATAAATACACATGGCCAAAATAGCAAATTAACATTTTTCCGTCTGAATTACCATCTTAACGAATGTTCGTGGTTGAGGGATAAAAAAAATTAATTTCACCAATAAAATTCCATGTCAAGTTGTTTTGCTCTCTTAACAGCCTCACCATCATCGTCACTTATTGGACAATTAAGAGAGGAGATGAAAAAAAAAATTGTATACAATAAAATAATTATGATCGCATAATTGCGTAAAATTTAATACCTCTATTATCTATTATTAGTTTAAGTGTTCAACTCGGTAATGACTGCAGCAAAAAACGCAACATCTCGCCATATAATGGTCAGAAAAAAAAGACTTTACACTCACATTACAGCTCATGAGATCTTTTAATTAATTACATCAGCAATCTCTTGCTCTCTTTATTATTTTATACACACATTAACTCGCCTCTTTTGCGCCATTATGCGATATTCAACGTCTTTTTTGCACCCTCTCTCTAAACTCCATCTTATAACTGTTTTCAGGTTTTTTGCAACTGTGTATTCTTGGTGTGTATATATTAATTAAAAATTAAATTATATCTTATTTAATGCGTAGATCGCTTTTTCACTGCGATCATTACAGCAAGAGTCAACATCCATTTATAAGAGGTGGAAGGAGTCGCATAAAAAAGACTTTTATGGAAATGTATGGTTTATATTAGAGAAATCCACGGTTAAGTGATACACTGAGAGAAATTATATGCTGCTAAATTGTGTAATATTGAAAAATTAAGAACAGTAAGAAAAAAAGATCACAGAGGCCGAATTTATCCCATAGATACATATTTGTATTACATCCATACTTTTTCAACATTTGTCAGTTTACCTTCACCACTTTTCCTAATGCCAAAACGTGATGGTAAAATCCCCAGACATAGATTGAATTGAATGGTGATGGGGAAATGATAAAAATACAATTTAACATCTTTTTGCAATGCTCCCCCCCCACCTCGCCCCATCAAAGCGTCAAGAGGCAAATATAATAAAAAAAAAAGCGTGGCGTGAAGTCTGCATTTATCATAAAAGCCTCACACCCCCATTGCGCGGAAAAAGCTGTCTCAACTTTCGGCTGTTGTGTGTGCTTTTTTTCGGGCAGGGAAGTTCCTCTTTTGTTCATCCACCCGCACCCACAATACCTCGTGAGCGCAGTGTAACAGAAAAGCTCCCGCAAAATCCCTCACCCAGTCGCGCACAAAACTCAAGATGAGGACACAAAAAGCATGGTGGTTGAGTGGCAGAAAAAAAGCCACACATAGAGAAGGGAAAGAATGGTTGGCACGCGAGAGAGAGCACAATTGTGGGTGAAAGGGAGGCAAGATGAGGCAGAAAAAAGGCATAAAACAGCCATTAAAGCTTTTGCGCGCACATTTACCGCGCATCGTTAACGAATCAAGTAAGCGTTAGTGTAATGGGGCAGCTTTATCGTTGCCATAAAGCAGCTTAACGCGTACATTAGGGGGTGGTTAGGATATGCTTTCAGTGGTGAAACATCCCAGAGAGATGCCTCAACATCACTCTGTGCGCACAAGGTGGTTGGGAAACAAAGAAGACGAAAAAAAAGGAAAACAAACAAGGAAATCGAGCTTTTCTGCACTATTTTCATCTACTTGATGGTGCATTTCAAAAGCACAAGAGTGGCAAAAAGCTGGCAAAAAGCATCAACAGTTCAGAGCTTTTTTTATATCAAACAGATTTTATGGTACAAAAAATTTCAACAAGGACAAAAAAGCTTTCACTTTGAGCTTTTTGTTGTTGCTTATTGTGGCGAAGTTGATTGTGTTTAAAGATATGTTGAATAAATCATATCAACACTTCATTCTCAGCATCATAAATTTTGTGGTGTAAAAAGGACTAAATGGTAAGTCAAAGCTTATGCAATCCCTCATACATTTCAATTTCAATTGCTGGATTTCTCACCAGAGAGTCGCACAGAAACCTCATAAAAATGTTACATCTAAAGGCAAAGAATGGGATTTTAAGACACTTAACTCACCGAGACGAAGTGAAATATTTAAGAGTGGATTTGTCATAAAGCTCAATTATCTGCATAAAAAGGATTTCTTTTATTGCGAGAAAAAAACCCATACACGAACACAAACTTGCGCCATCAATTCAAAGGCTATTGCAGCCCATAAAAATATTCTAAAGGACATTCATTTCAAATGGGGAAATATCTCTTGAAATGCAAATATCCTCCGATAATATGCATTCTTGTTAAAATTCATGAGGCAATCTATGAGCAGAGAGAATATCTTTCTGATATGATTCCGCACACAAATTTCTCGGGGTGAATTGTGTGAAAAGACATTGGCAAAATGGGTGGGAAATTGCAAAAAGAGATTTTTCCTGATAATTTTCAAGTATAGATGAGAAAATCCTTTGTGCAATATTTAAAGTATGTGATGATGGAGGAAAATAAAAGAGTTCACCCTCCGTATAATTTTCTGTCAATGTGCAGTGTCAGCAGAAAATCGACCACAAAATTACATACATATATATATTGCATAAGTGATACTGCTGGAAGGTACTCAGAGAAAATTGGGAAAAGGCTCAATTTAAAGCAACGAATGATCACCTGTAAAAAGCGTTGAGTCGAATGAGGAGCTTTTCAGTGCTTAAAAGTACATAATTCAAATTAAAGCCTTTTTCTGAGTTTTTATTAAGTTTTTATTCCTGGAAAATGCTTTAAAACTGCTTACAACTCTAAGGATCTGTTGATAAAACTATTGCCGTGTAATAGAACCTTAAAGAATACCTTTAATTTCAACAACTCATCCATTTATGTTTTTAAATGTTTATATTATATATCATTCTAAGATATTTATGCGTAAAATCTGCTACAGCTATAATTCAACATTTCTCTGAGTGCATCAAGGAGAAGAAAGAGTCTGAACATGAGGATTCAAAGATAGTTATCTTTTCCATCAACTTTTTTGCACTTCTTCCTGATAGTCCTGAAGAGTGGGAGGGGGTGGGGGAAGCAAAAAGGATGAAAATAACACCATCATTGAACAACTTTTCAACTAACAGCTGCCATGTAATGGAAACTCTTGGTGGAGGTGGAAAAATGCTCATACACTTTTCATTATGACCTCCTCTCTTCTCGCAACAATTTTCTATACACTCATCTTCTGCTATTGCTGTTTTGTAAAACCCCTTTGGAGAAATTTTCACTGCGAAACACCCAATACCACATTGAACACCCACACCTTTTTGCGCCCCTCCTATCAGGCATTTGACGGCAAGTTTATGGGGTTGGAGGAGCCAACTTCAACAGTTTATATTGCAACTTGAAAACTCCTCATCCTTATTTTCATCTTCACGGTGAAAAGAGAAGACATACACTAACAATTTCAACCCATCAACTTTCTCCATTGCTCCGGAGTATTTATATTACATCAAAAAGAAGATACGGAGATGAATACATGGGGATACATATACGTCCCTGACGAGGAGTGTGGGGCGTTTATGTCTGATCAACTTTTCATAATCCTGTGAGAAGCAACAAATAATATCCTTTCAGTGAATTGAAAAGTAAATACAAGATGAAGTATCTCTCATGGGGGTAAGAAGGAAAATTCATTCCTCAATACACCACAGGCACGCTATAAAATACAAGGCACATTGAAGGAGTTTGGGAGCAACAAGAAAATTGAGGGTGAACGTATAAAACGGATTTTCCTATAAATCAAACAAAATATGAATACACTTTTCCGCACATATTCAACATTTTTCGAGTGTTGAAAATACACTCACATCGTTGTGTGTCTGAGGAAATTCGTTTTATGGTCGAAAAATTGAGATTTTAGGGGGGAAATAAATTTTCCTTTGATCTCACTTGCGTTTTTTTTTTTTTTAAATATTTGTGCTTCACTGAAGAAAATTCCCAAGCAAGACTCATTCATATATTCATTCCTTTAGCATACCGTGTGTTGTCAACATTCATCTTTTCTAACATCGAGAAAAATTGCAACAAAAATACAATAGATAAACAAGAAAAATAAGCAATTAAAATTTAAAGGAAATTTTCAAAGATTTATACAAACGTTTTTAGCAAATAAAACGTTTTTTAACGATTTTGATTGAAAGAAAACTATTATTTTCAAATTTTTCAAAGGTTAATCGTATTTTGACAGCTGTCAAAATTTGAAAAAAATAGTAGGTAACTGTCGATTTAATCTATGAGCACTAACCATCAGCGAAAGATTTGTAAAATGATTGTAAAACATGAAATTTTCGAGGCTTTTCTTTCTTTCTTGTTTTCCCCTCAATCCCAATGCTACGTACAATCCGTCTTCCACATAATATGTGAGGCAAAGAAGCATCAAAATAAAATTGAGTGGAATTTTTATTACATTACGGTGAAATGATGTTCAAATAATATTTTCACGACTTTTTCCTTCCTGTGGAGAAATTGTAGAAAGGCTGTTTTTGCCCCTTCAGAAATCTTCAAGAAGTCGCAAAAAAAACTCACCCCCCAAGAATCCGTATTGCCTTCTGATCATCTCACAAAATCAATATAAGAGCCAAAAACCACTTGTAGTAAAATGGATTTGTGTGGTCTTTCATCTCATTTCGACCGTTCTCACCACTTCATCATCACGTTTCATCCATCGTTCAATCATGTGCCACGAGTATTTACAGAATTTATCCCATCAGATTTTCATTATTTATTGTTATTGAAAGTCAAGTGGAAGACGGGAGAACAACATCCACCCCGAAACAAGAAGTGGATGAGTAAATTGTGCCGGAAAAGCCATTCCGAATTACCATTTTATTATTGTTCAAATAAACCATTGCTTTTTCCTCTTACCCATCCGCTTCTCGTTCGAGAGAACACAAATAAGATTTCCTGGCGAGAATCACAAGAATATTTCTCAGAGATACATTTTCTTCTTGGTACAAGATACCGCACCATCCGAGGTGATATTTCAAATGAACGGCAATGATTTCACACTGTTTTCGGTATCCAAGCACCCACCTCTGTGCGCCTTTTGTGCGCGAAGAAAATTTGCGTGAAGAATTTTAACGGTATATTAAATGAATAAAATATTGCGTTAGATTTGTACAGTGAATACATGAGGAGGATGAAAGAGAAGCTCAGAAGTAAGAAAAAGAAAAAAAAGTTTCTGGAACTCCAATTTATGCTTCGCAGACGGTGTTCGTGAGATGAGAGAAAATCTCCCTCTTTTGCAAGAAATCGTCTCGTGAATTATAAATCAAGACGATTTTTTTCCACCACGCTTCTCCCCCTGACTTATTATTCTTTATGGTATCACAAGGAGATTTTTTTTCTCACCTTCCGGGTGATCTCCAACCACAATGCCCCAACGAAGATGGAGAGAATAAGAGAGTCAAATTTTATCCGAAAGACCATAAGTCAAGGAAGAGAAATTTAAGATAATAATTTAACGTAATGAATCTTGGTTGCAGAAAATTACAGGGATTTATACCATTTCTGTATATTTAAATCATTTTAGTTTGCAGGAACTCAATTAGGGCGATTAGGGCTTAAAGGTATACCGATTTGAAGTCTATCTGGCTTATGACGTCACTCACCACATCCAATAACAATTCACCCCATCTCTATGTGTATTATATATGGAGAAAGGCAGATCTTCCCTTGTGCTATGATTTTGCTAATAACATTTTTACGATATCTCGTTAGAAATTTATTTTCGAGCACAAACATTTAACGTTGTTATGTGAACATATTATGCGTTAATACATTTCACCCTTCTCTATACTAAAATGAAATCTCTTTCACTGGGCTGAGATATAGCACAGACAAAAACACATTTATGGGATTTTATATCGTGAATTTATTTTATGTGATACAGCCAAACATAAAACATAAAGATTTAATGTACTTCTCTCACACTTTTTTTTCTCCCTCGCACTCTCTCATCCCCAGCCATGGGCTGTTATATTGATGTGTGTTTGTATAAAAACATGGTATATGGTATAAAATAAATAATAAATTGATATTGTTCTTTGTGGAATTATATATCCTTGACGAGGGATCACCTCCCCGATAATAAGATCTATCACGCCACTCTCGTCATATATCCGGGAAATAAAACAATTCACATGTGACTGATCGGTAATAATCATTTTCTGTATCATTCGCATGCACCTCATCCACTTCCCATATAGTCTCACAAGAGTCTCACAATTCTATTGAATGTGTACATAAAACAACTGATAGAATAATCCATCCAGCAAGAATTGATATCTCTTCAGTTTCCTGCTCAGCCACTCACTTTTCTCCTCCCCCACCCCCTATCCCCAGACACACACAAAACAATCCATCCACCCCCATTGTCAATGTCTAATATCGAGCCCCGAAGGGATGGGAATCCGAGAGCAAGAGCGACTGAATCTGAGCACCCACTGATATGGAACAAATCCTCCCACACCCAAACATCCCCCCAACCCCAAATAGCATTCCGGAATTGGAGTGTATAGTTGCGGAGTCAGATATAGTGACTATACAAGGGGGGATGGAGAGATGTAAGAATGAAGAGAAAATGGATGAGTGAGCAAAGAATAGATTTACAATAATACAAATATATAACAACATCGGAAAATGGAAGGGAAATAAGGTGAAATATATTGATTTTCTTCTCTCTTACAACCCCTAAAATAAATATTCTCTCATCCCTCTGATCCCCCACTGTGCAGAAAAAAATTCCCCAAACCCATGAGGGGGAGAGAGAGCATATTGAATATTTTCCATCATACTTACTCCCCCATTTTCAATCTCCCTGCATATCCCATGCGCGCTCACTTAAAGTCACAGACAAGCGAAAATATAATCTTGTACACGCGATTGAAGCAGACAATTCGAGCACAATGTACACAATAATACTCCCTCGACTACAAGTTGAGATACAATATTGAGATGACTTCGCTTCCAGAGCTTTCCTCGTATCGTGCGATAGTATATCTGAGTAGTAGGGGACCTCCAGGGGCTAATCATTTACTAAGGAGCATCAATATTTGCACAAGTCACGTGCTAAGCTTGAAAATGGACAAAACACAGCGTGTCTTCAGATATTTACTTACGTGGGTAAGTTTCTTCTAACTGAAATGAGGAGTGCTTCCATCGAAAATATGAGACAGTAATTTATCCCTCTATTCGGCAACTTTTTGGAATCTGGATCCTTGATTTCTTGAAATATCTATTTAAATTTTCCTAATGTTTGACAGATGGCGCACCCTAAAATTTGGTTTCTGGATTTGTATAACGACAATCGGTGTATCGAAATAGTCACACCGGATATGAAATATTGTCGTTATCCAAATCCAGAAACCAAATTTCAGGATGCGCCATCTGTTAAACACTAGGAAAATTTAAATAGATATTTCAAGAAATCAAAGGATCCAGATTCCAAAAAGGTGCCGAATAGAGGGGTTATTTTATTATTATTTTAAGAAATTTTACAAATTGGGTGATTGATGTTTATCGGAAAAATGTTAAAACTTTGAATTTTCCTAAATTTTATATGGAAAATGATCTTAATGCCTCTAGCGGGGAAAAGAACCGTGATATTCTTTCTTACAATTTCTTCAAACATAATGACGGTGAATTGCTTGGCAGAAAAAAATCAATGCTAATGTTATTGAGAATCCTTGAGAGATAAGAAAATGTTATCTGAATTTTACATTCTTTTGCCATTTTCCATCCCCCAACCGTGAGTAAACCGTGTGTAATAAAATTGTGTATCGCATTACCAGAAATGATTATCCCTGGGTAGATTTGAAGTTGTTCGTGTCGATTTTACTTTTACCATAGCATCGAAATCTCTTTCTCTGTCTCGCATTTCTTCTTGTGTAAATAGGAAGATGTACAAGAGAGATCTCTCCTCGCATAGACTTAAGAGAAGGAGGAATAAAGATAGAGGAGAGTTAACATATATAGATTGCTATATAGCATTTATGTCGAGATCATGTTAAACCACTCAAGTGGCAAATCTGCTGATGGTATAAATGGGATAATAAAACACTGGTAGCGTGGGAGATTGATGTTGTTATATATCCTCTGTGGGTGTAATATTGAGAAGATATGTGGCTTCTATGGGATATAATCTCAAAGAAGAGAACATATATATGTATAAACATCAGTGTGAGAGACACGAACAAAAATATTCATACGGACAAATATTTAGTCGGAAGGAGATTTTCTCGATTATTATTTGAATTTCTCATGTTCTCAGCACATCATCGAGATTTACTCTCGGCAACCTCCCAAGCATCTCTGACATGTGTGATGTGTTTTGTATTCACCAAGAGTCAAAATGTACAATTCACTGTCACTCCTATATGTAATCTCCAAACCCCGCTTCACCAATTTGTGGCTCTTTTCTGGTGGTACTTCTCTCTCTCCTCTTAGATTTCTTCATTGCACTTTGTCACGAGCTCCACTTTTCCTCCGTTTGAGGACAGAACAATGGGTGCATTGTGAAATTCTATCTTATCTCCCAATACAGCAGCCATATCCCCCTCTAAAGAGTGGAAATCTCTTTTAGTGCTAATTCGTGCAGAAAACGGGGTGTCTTTTCACACACACTCACATCACATCAAACAACCTCTTTCACACTTGAAAATTCACTATAATTCACTTAATTGAAATTGAGTGAATTCGTACCATTTTCACACGCTGAATATATTTCTCAATTGCCTTAGCAATTTTCAGCTTCTCTAAATCTCTCTCTCTCAACATATCCTTTATTGGATTATCCCAAAGTGGAACTAAATTGTAATCTTAAAGGATCATTCATTCAGATCATTTGGAATTCTTTTACAAATGCTAATTCAAATGGCAAATAAAGTATCACTGATCTCAGGAATTAATTACCACTCTCAGTGCTAAAATGCACTGTGAGCAGCGCACGAATAGTAATTTTGAAATTCACACCATAATCGAAGATATTGATTCGAGGCACACTTGCAGGTGAGGTTTCTTGCTCACCTTCTCATGCGACGTGCGAGAAAAAAGAGAGGCACCCATTTCACAACTCAATTTACACGTCTTTACCATGTAATCCCCTAATCGATTTTTAGCGTGCAATTATTCGCGGTTTTGTCTACACGGTTATTTTGCATATAATACCACACAAACCCGTCAATGAAATGGGCTTTCATGTTTATGGAGACAGGGAATATAAAGTCTTTTACCGTGCGTTTTAAGTTTCACAACCCCCACCCCACCCTTTGTGGGGGTTGAGAATCCCCTGTAGGGCTTCACGTGCTTATTCTATTGAATGATCAACATTATGCACTTAAATTGAGTATGTTAAAGTGCATAAAAACTTGTGCTTAACTTTTATGTTTTCGCCTTTTCTCGCCACAATTCCATTTCAATGTGCAATTTCTTAAACTTTTCCTTCTTATGCCTGTACTGAGCAAAAAAATCGTCTTGCACAACTTTCAATCTTGCTTCCTTGTGCAGCTCTTGTGGAAGTATAAGAACGAGGGGCAAGTAATTGGAGATAGTAAAAACAAATAGTTTCGCCTTAAGATAGGCAAGTTGCTGCTAAATTAGCCCACAAGTAGGCAAATTGGTAGGTAAGATTACCAAGTATTTACTAATCAGCGCCTAATTAATCGAAAGATTAACAGATGTTGTAGAATTTCTTAATATCCGGCAGTTGCTATGTATAACATACTATAAATTGGTGCCATTTTGCCAAATTTCATCCAGAGTTAAGAGTTCAAAAGTACAACCATGAATGCTTGACTTTTTCACCCCCTGTATAAAAACTTTTACCAGTGAATACTAATGGGAAAGTAGATGGAGACATACACATAAAGAACTATAAATTTATAAATGTTTCAATTTCTACTGCGTAAAACTTTATCCTAAAAAGTGCCTAGCATGCCTAACTAACTACGCCATCTGGTAACAAATGCGCAAATATGCCACGGCAATCTTTGTAATTTTTCTGCACTCACCGCCATCATTGCATCTATAGACCACTTTACTACCATATAGCGACACTATCCAGAGAGTCTTGAGCTGTATGTAATTAAATGACTTGATTTAGGTTTATATTGCACGAAACCACTTATAAAGTTCACTGCTCGGTCATTTAATGCAATTAGCACTATATACGTGCAATATAGTGAAAGAGTGAGAGAGATATTTAACAGCACTATATGTATATAGGTGCTGTAAAGCAAAACTGCAAGCTTAGAGACGTTTTACAAACGACTTTTTTGTGTTCATGCTCAAGTGTGAGTTGAGCTCCAATCTCGTTAAACATTGCAATTAAACACACCACCGGCAAGAAGTACGGCAGCAGCCGAGGAGTATTAACAGGCAGCTCTAGCAAACACGGTCAATAATAATACGAATTGACTCGCCCCAACTACTTTTACTCATGATCCTTTTTCCCTGAGCTCCACTTTGGTGACTTCTTAGAAGACTTCTTCTATAGATATCCTCAATGCAATCTCACATCCACATCTCCACTCTCTGCCTCTTTCACTCCTTTTCACGTCGCCTTTTATAGGAAAATTCAATATAAATTCAACCGAGAGCGAACATGAAAGAGATGAGGAGGTGCAAGCACAAAGACTCCCAACTCAGCTGAAATAGAGGTAAGATTGAAAATTTATACAATTGCACATATACAAGTTTCATATAGTCTTCGGCCAGAGATTTATCGCAGTTGAAGAAGAAATAATAGTATATGAAGCAAAAAAGACGACGAGAAATAATAGTTAAGATAAACTTCTTATATATTCAACCTCCTGGTTCTGGCATCGTGCTTGTAATTCTCAGTTCATTACTTGAAATGCACGTAATAAGAAATAGCATTTTACACACTCTTTACCCAGGAGAAAATCAACTTCATTGCAATATTATCGACTTTTTAGAGCAATAAAATTCATTTGTGTATAAGCTCACCGCGGAGGTGTAGTTAATGCCTCCAATAGTTGGGGATAATGTAGAAAGAGTAACATTTTGAGGCACCTCTTCAAGGTAGGTCTTATAATACATATTTTATATATTGTATATAATTATTACTATCGACAGAGAAGAGAGGTAAAACTCGCGCGTGAAACGATTAAGTAGAATTAGATGTGAGACACGAAATGGATTTTAATTAACCGTCCCCTTGCTCACTCAAGTAATTACTTGAGTTAGTCATTTAATTGCTAATATTATGGATTAATTCACTACATTATTACACAATGCCTCCCCGGCAGTTCTACATAGAAGCATGTACAACCCAGTGAGAAATTGCACAGTATTTCTACTTCCACCGTCTGTCTCTACCCATCATTAATTCTGTCAATTATCATTAAAAGCTCCAACCGTGAGTGTATTTATATTCCTTCTAGCTATAGAAATTCACACAGAATTTATTGCTTTCTATTCTAAATCAATTGCAAATTTAACTTAAAGATTATTATAAATTAATCAAATGTTTGTAATATTTTGGGTTTATTGCGTGAAGTGTTTGAAGTTGGGCCACATGCAAAATCCTTGCAGTCATGCGCGCAGAGAATGAGCATCATGCGCATTTGATCATTTTTTAAAAGAATGCCTTATAAAATCGCGATGCAAATATCTTCCTTGACATAAAAATTCACACAGAAATAACTTCATACAACAAACAAGCTTTTATTATTGCAATAAAAAGTATTTTATCTTGTTGAAAAGATAAATAAAATGGTCGTCAAAATTCCGTTTCAATTCATTAAATCCAAGTATTACTTCAATGAGACTTTCACTGAAGTTTCTGGCACAAATTAGTCGATTCATTAAAAATAGTGCCACTATTTGCTCGCACAATTGGCCAGTTTGCAATGCATTAATTAAAAAATTAAACTTTCAGGATGAATTACAGTCTTGTTCCGCTTTGACGTATCCACTTGGCAATACTTTTCAAGTATTCATTTATTTTCTTGGTCTCTCCTTCAGCGATGGAGCTTTCCCCAGCAAAACTCTGTCTCCCCATGAAAACCCCCCTTACCCCCGGGGGAAATTGAGAAAGGGTTGATATTTCTGAGAGGTCTTCGGCCTCACATTTTCCCACCCATCCTGGACAATTCCATTTGAGTTTGTCGTCTGTCAGAAGTTTCACTCAGGCCACCGTATGCCAGAAACGGTAATCGTATTTACGGTAATAATTTAATTTGAAAAACTTTTAATGGCTTTTTCTTTCGCCATTCTCCTTACTTCCACCAACCCCCCTCCTCTTTCATCATCTCACCCAGAAGATACCCCATGGATGGGAAAAACTTGGGGTGGCATTCGAGGAACTCGGGGAGTCTCTTTGCAAAAACGCGAGATGCTTGTTCGACTCACTGACAAACTAAAGTTTATTTTACCAAGAGAAGGAAAATACTTCACAACCATACTCATCTTACTTGAATTTTCTCCCTTTTTGTAGCGTGGTGGGAAAAAGGAGTTGAGAAAATGGAAATTCTCTTGCAGAAGTGGGTGGAAAAAGTGGTATAAGCATCGTTATTTGGCTGTAAAGGCAAACAGAAGGTTTCTTCAACCCTTGCAATATTCCATGCTATATAGATAAGTTTTGTAGGGAAGAGTTACTGATATAGTAAATGAAATGAAAAATTAAAACATTCAACTTAAAAAGGTCAGCAATTCTGTAAATTGAAGATCTTTTATCCGCTATAGGGGAAGGCCTTGAGGGATGGCACACAAAAATGACGTCCAAGTTATGTTATTTTTTGTGATTACCACACAAACCGAATCGATTCTCCAACTATGGCAAAAAAATCTCTTACTAACTAAGTTCATAATCTTGTCTCACAAAATTCCAGAAAATCCCTAAGTTTTCCTCAAGAGGAAAATGAAAATTAAGTGGCAAAATGTTCCATGTCGTGGTCGAGTTCAGGACTTGAAACACGATCCATCACGCCTGTGAACACCTTAATTTTCACCGTAAAT